>BTHU01000014.1:104374996-104649996 GCA_036184795.1 Tokudaia tokunoshimensis | reverse complement strand
CTGGCGCTTGGGTATTGGCCAGGATAATGATAAAGGTTTTAGAATCCAGGCATTCTCTTCTTGGTGCCCACACTAAAGAAGTCCCAAGGAGAGGAAAGAAGAGCCAAAACAGGCTTCTTAATGGGGAGCTATAGAGTTAGAAAAAACAGTTCCCAGAGTAAACATCAGCAATGTCTGATAGCACAAAAAGGATCACTCAGCACAAGGTAAGCCCTAGAGAGGCAGGAGTTCAAGATGATGAATTCCGGAAGGGTACACCAGCCATCCCCTGTGCATAACAGTCTTGGCCATAAGTAATGTTGCGAGTCCCAACTTTGAATATATTCTCATGCCCTGAATTCTGTTCGAAAGAGTGTTTTAAGTTATTTGTTTTCCTGAAAGACACGGAACTGTTTTGACTGCTTAATTTTCCACCCATCAAGGTGCACCTATGTCAGGAACCTGCAGAACTCAGGAATTTTGTTCAAGTTTATTGTCTTTATTACACTCCAAAATTGGGAAGGGGCCTGGGGTATCCAGTTTATGGCCATCTCTTTAAGGGAGAATTTGGCATAGTATTCCAGACAGTAAACAGACCACTAAAGCAAGCAAACCAGGTTTTGAATAGTACCCCTGTGGGAAACAGGAGTCAAAGTGGCTTCCCACTGAGTTTTAGCCTCAAACACAGAAAGGCCTTCATATGGTCCCGAATAGAGCTGGAGAATACAGAAGTGAAGTCAGATTTCACCTGGGCTCCTTTTTATCCCAGAAACTTCTTTTGTGGGAAAATACTCCGTGGCCCATCCTTCAGGAGCCATATGTCCTTGTCCCAGTTCCCTGTGGTGGAACAAGAAGCTCTGGTTCTAGTCGCTTAGGGATCAGACAGGAGGAGAGCACAGCAGATGGAAGAGAAAGGCCGGGAAATCCATGAAGCCACGGGAGCATCTCGGCGGGCTTCCCAGGGCTTCCCCAGCTGCGTGTGCGGAGTGGCCGCCAGGCCGTGGACCCCTTGCAGAGTGTGTCTGTGTGCAAGCCACTAAGAGAGACAGGTGGGTGTGGAGCCCAGACCCAGGAGGCGGCTGGAGCCGAGGGAGGATCTGGGCGAGGTGTGGGCGGCGCCCTGGGCACGGGGGGCGCTGTCGCCCGCCGAGCACACAGCTCCGGCGTCAAGAGGCCGAGCCTGGCGTTTCCCCTAAGTGTCCGGCCAGCGGTGCATCCCCGCCGCCCACCCCCGGGAGCCGTGATTGCCTTAGAGTCGCGGGAGGAGAAACGGAGAGAGGCAGCGGTGGCCGCGCGCGGAGCCCGCGGGAGGCGGAGAGCGAGGCTGAGTGGCCGCGGGCGAGTGTGCGCGCCTGGCCAGCGAGCTGCGAGGCGGAGGACCCGCGCCCCGAGCGCCCGCCTGCCCTCTCGCGCGGAGCCAGCATCGCTACAGCACAGACACACACACCCACCGAGCTCAACCGAGTGCCTCCTAGCACCCGTCGCCCCCACTGGCCGCCGCCGCGCTTCGGGTAGTGGGATCCAGAGCCAAATCCAGGGCTGGTACGGAGCAGAGAACCTCTTGATTTTTCCCCTTTCACTCCAGCCTTCTCTGGTCTGGGCGGCGGCAGCGGCGGCAGGGGGATGGAGGCTTCACGCGGGGAAAGGAGGGTGATGCTCAGGAAGATTATTGTTCTTTTTAAAGACTGCCTTCGCTTCTTCCCATTGCGGCTTCTGTGAACCTTCTTACTAGAGACTGCGAACCGGAGTGAGGGATGTAAAGAAGGAAGGAAAGCTGCCAGGAGCTTCAGTCAGCCGGGGAGACCCTCCTCTCTGTGGAGGGGAGGGGGATTTCCAGCAACACATCATTGGCGAAAGGGACCTTTGCAGGAGAGGAGTCCTCTGAGGGAGCAGGGAATCCCACAGCCCCTTGTGGTACAGGAGCCAGAGCTGCTGGCCAAGCGGAGCTGGGTCCGTGGGAGCTAGGTAAGTGGCCCGGGCATTGCTGCTCCCCAAGAGCTCTTCCTTAGGGATGCTTCACAGTGGCAGCCTAGTCAGACTTGAGTTGCTAAAGGAACTGGAAACTGCCATATGGCATCCAGTGGACTTACAAACAAAGCTGCCTGGGTTGTTAGCCCTGACAGATTATTAACCAAATGCTTCTTCCTGGTGGGGGAGACATGCAAGTATGAACCCCCAGGCAAGCCTGACTTGACCAAAAAGATGAAACTGTTGTATGTAAGAAAGGAGCCCCGGTTGCCTTCTCTACCTGATCGATTCTTGGTAAATCCACACTTGCACGCTCACACTTGTCGAACTAGACTTAGGAACTGTGATATTCCCTGTGTACGCACAGTCCTCAGAACACAGAGACATACAGGCATTTTATTCCTCAGTGGTGAGCGGTCTTGGTTCCTTGGAACATTTGTTTGTATCCATTCATAAAAAGAACCAATGTGCTATGTGCATAAACACGCCATTTATGCGACGTTTATGACCCCACGAGTGTTTTAACAGTAAAGAATAACACAGATAAGATTAATACTGGAAAATTTTAATACACACAGGCAGGCATCAGGGTGATTGCATGCAGGTTCAACACTCCATCCAATCAAGTCATGCAATTATATCAATATTTTAAATAGCACTTCACATTTCTATTTTTTTCCCTATTAATTGGTTGGGGTTTTGTTGACAATCTGATTTTTTTTTCAAGACCAACTCAAAAAAAAAAAAAGTAAACGTTTTACTGTTCAAATGTCTAGCATTGTGTAGGATAGACTCCTGTGGATTAATTGCCAGTAATAGCACATTTCATAGAATTAGCAAACAATCAATTTCCGTCAAATGTCAGAAGTCTTACCTGTCAGTGAGTCCCAGGAAAGAATTTGAAAAGAGAGTAATATGTTAAAATTGTTCATATCATAAAGTTTTATCTATTTCACCCATTAGGTACCTGTGCAGGGTACAACAATAAATAAAAAATTGTCCAACACTTATCCTTTAATACTTCAGTAAAACATTTAGAAATGTTTAGAGAATTCTTTGTGTTTAAATTAATCCGAACTTTAACAGTTTGGTAGTTTGTCCCACTGTGCATGTAAATGTAAATGTACGTGCTTTCCTTTGACTGCTTCAGGTGCTGGTGTCAGTGAGGGGCTTATATGTGTAGCCATAAAGACTCCCTGAGAATATTGATGACCCAGTGTGGAAATAACTCACTTCTCCAATGAATGGGGAAGTCACCTCGAAGTGTTTATATGCACCCACAAAGCTGCCTTGGTGCTGCTCCCTCATGAGGGAGTCACCTCAAAGTGCTTATATTCACCCACAAAGCCTCTGCTCTAGACTGCTCCTTCATGGAGCACCTCTGGGTTCAGGGCTGTTGCTCTTGACAAACTGGGTTCCCTCCAGTATACTCTTCTCCTTTCTTGGGCACTACTCAGACTTTTGGAGAGAGGGATGAGCCACTTGGCAGTTCTCTTTGTGTTCTTTCTCCTTCAACCTTTACCTTTCCCCTCCTAGCTTTGTGTCCCCCATGAAGTGTCCCTTTTACACAAACTCTTACTCAGGGTCTCCAGAAAATGCATCTGCTGCCTGCCACTTGGCCCTTTGGCTGCATGCTGTGTCTCCATTTCTTGGGATCACCCTCCTTTCCTGAAGAGGATCAATCTGTGCCCCACTGGTTTTCAGATCCACTTCACCCCTTATCCCACACTTAAATTCTCAAAGTATGTTCGTTTGTCCGCTGACTGGTCAGACAGACAGGAGGAAACAATCACCTCATCAGTGCCTTTGACTTGGCTCTCAGAGCTTCCTTGCTGAAGCCTGGGGGTGGGGTGGGGGATGGAAACAAAGCCTGCTCCTCTGAGATGTTCAAGAATGAGATTGCTAGAAAAATGCAGGACGTGGGTTCAATCACATTTTATGGCAACATAAAGGCATATCTGATCATATTTTTGGTAGACTATCTGAATGTTTAAAAATGTCTAAGTCTATGGAGCACTAAAAATTAGTTTGCTTCTTGAAAAAAAATGAGTGACTTTTTTTTTTTACTGATTTTGTACAGAGATTACTACACCTGAATACATCTTATGAAAGTAGATCATATATCATATTACTGGCGATCTAGGAAACCCACAAAACATTCATCCCATCCCAGTTCATGTCTTTTCTTTGATTAATTCCTTGAAACTACAGTCTTTTATTGACTAGTTACTAAGATAAAATTTAAATTAATGGGAAATTATCTCATGTATATCCTAAGTTAGACAGTGAAGGTTGAGATATTTTGTTTATTTCAGATTACTCTTTATGGTTTCTTATAGTCACACAGTCACCAAGTAACATTTACACAAAAGCATGATGCTGGTTGGTTTCATAGGGCCTTGAGAAGTGTGCAAAATAGCTATTTTGATATGTAAGATTTTTGAAGTTCCAAGTATTTTTTAAGGTAAGACTTTATGGTTGTATTACTCCCAGGGTGATAAAATAATCTTTATAGAGAAGAGCAGCTTTGAGACTTTTTAAGTCATAATCCACAAGTATCTCCAGAGTCTAGAGGAGATATATATTTATTTCCTCTCTTCCTTCATAGATATACAGCGTTCCTAGCTATTTATTAAGGTGTACTCTGTAAGAAAGAAAGCCAAATGTGTCAGGAAGGGTCTTCGCCGCATGTGAGTCAAGCCAATATTGCAGCCTCTTTCAAATGCCTTTTCCATAGACTGAGTTGTACCTGATTTGACTCTACAATTTAATAACATAAAGATACATAGTTACCTTGTTTGTTAATTGATGTAATGCTTATTAAGTGTAAGAAGATTGCTGGGTTCGAATGTAGCACAGGCCTGACGCATGGAAGACAGCCTCTGCCCCCAGCTTTTAAAGTAGAAGGGGAAGACAAAAATAAAACTCTTGCATTCTTAGCTGAGGAATCTGTTTCAGTTCCAAATGACAGATTTCTTGCATGTAGGAACACATTTCACAATTTCATACTTAATAAGTGAATCAAAACAAACTCATGATCAAGAGTATGAAAATTTGTCACAGGCTATGAATTTAGGAATTCTAGGGAAACCCTATCATCAACAACACTAAAATTTTACTAAATGTTCTATTTTAAACTTACAGAGAACATGAGAATATTACCATTATAAACAAGAATATTTATTTTGTCTTTTTTAACTGGATAAAATAATTATGATAGGCCACACTCAGTTGAGCCAGGTACTGTCTTAAACATGTTAAAAATACTTTTTCAGTCTTACACTCTCCTTATGGGGAACTAATGCTCTATATATACAAACATGAAAACTAAAATTCACAGGTTTTTCCTGCTAAGGCACACAGGAAAGAAATGGAGACGTCTGTTGAAGTCAGTATTTTGGGTTCAGGAACACTGTGACCCACTTTGATATTAGGGCATATTAAGAAGGGTGACCCTAGATAGAACTGGGAAGTATGTTTTCATTTCTTGATTCTTTTGGAGCTGTGTATTCTCACTAAAGAGGGGATGGTTCTAAGGATAAAGGGAGACTTGGAAAAACCAAATTGAAGGGCATCTTTTTGTTGTCTTAAGTCAAGAGAAACCCATATCCCACCTCTCATCCCCAGTAAATGGTCACTGTGAATCTGCCAGAAGAAATAGGTTTTAGGTTGACTTTCAAATTGTGGTGGAGGCAGTCCTAAGAAGGCTAACATTGTTAGACAGCACTGAGCTTATAGTGGCCCTTGGAAGTTTGGGGCTAGTCAAGAGGTTCTATGCACAAAACACTTCCCAGAATGCACATAGGATGCAGTGCACAGGAGAGGCAGCATGGTGACTCAGGCCTGTCATCATAGTGATGGAGAGGTCAGGCAGGACGGTTCCTGTCCACACAGTCTAACTCACACAGCCTGTCTCAAAAGAAATGACCAGCCTTTTCGAGGAACAATGCTAAATCTGTCTTCTGTCTTCTGCATCTGGACTCACACCCATGATACACATATACATTAACAAAATGGAAAGGTGTCCAACACGGTGACTTGAGTGGTGGGTTTCTCATAGCAGGCAAATTGTATGTCTAAGTTTTGTGAATTATTTTTAATATAGAATAACATTACAGGTATTTTAAGTTGTATATGTATGCTTCAAAAATTATTGTATTCGGAATATAAGTTATTTATCAATGTCCTCATCTTTAACTTTACAATATATAAACCCTATATTTGATGGAAATTGAAGCATAGTCTCCCAACTAGTGTGTTCTTAGAATGCCTGTTTCTGAACACAGCTAATAACTATAATTGTGAGAGCACAAATTCTACTTTCAAATATTTGTCAAGAGAACTTAAATAACATTTGAGGCAAAGTTCTTTTTAAGTAGCCACTGCTTCTGTTTATGTGCAAAATGCCATCTGGCTTAAGTTTGAAGGATAAAATGATTAAATATTGTTTGCCAGATGCCATAGAATCAAATATTTGGATTCTTCTTCGTGATTGATTGACACTTCTGCTTTTCACACAGATGTGTCTCCTAGGCTGGGTGACAGTACATACAGTTGTGTTTTAGCTGACAGTTGGCTTGTAGTATAAAAATTCACTTTCAAATTTATATTTATCCATAAAAAACAGTCTTAAGTTATGTTCACGTCCTCAGACAAATTTAACAAAGCCTTTTAAATCAATAATATACTTGAAGTGCAGTACTGTCAGTAATGAGGTCCATGATCATTATCTCCAGCAGTGTTCCTGGGGAATGGTTATTTAAATAATGTGTATTTACCTCTCTGTATGAGACCCTTTGGGAGATACTGAGTTGGATACTCTTCTATCCAGGCCCACAAGGATAGGGGTAGGTGCTGGAGAGAGCTATGCACAAGGAGCTCTGAGTTTCTTAGATTGGTCTGGGCAAGGCATTGACTAAGTCACTCACAAGTCTATCCTGAGAGCAACGCCTTTAGGATTTGCATCTGGTATCTCATCCTGAGGGTTCTGCTGGGTTTCTCCCCTGTGCTGAGTCCCTTGTGAATGGGTGGAAGACATCATGCACTCTCAGACAGAGGCAGAAACATAAATCCCCACAACATACCATACATGAACTTCCTGGGTGGCATGGCAATTAGCTGAGTAGCTGCATCACAGAAGGATCCAGGGTAAGGAAATGCAATTTCTTTGAATTGCTCCATATAGTTAGAGCCATGGCTCTGTCTTCAGTAAGGCAAAGTATGGGCAGGATTCTGCAATGCCCACTTTGCTACTGGGAAATGAAATTTATGGATAACATAACGTGTCTGCACATATACTTTAATATCATTTATAATAGAAAATACAGATAAAAGGGACAAGATCTGCAGGGGAAACAGTAGGTATGGTGATGTGTTTGTTCAGCTCAAGACAGACAGAAGACAGAATAAAGGAGAACTACTGAACATTCGGGAGGCTAGAGAAGAGAAGTGGAAATAAAATAACATGGATAAGAAAGTAATATTCTCTCTCAGACAGTGGGGACACTTGTATATCTGCAATTTTAGAACAGGATAAATGTTCACTAATTGTGACAACTGTATGTTGTAAACAGATGTGGGCATGCTACAGTAGTAAACCAGTTAGCCCGAACAGTGTTACATAGGGTGACATAGGTTTTCAATGTGGTAAACAACTCTTGGTGATGTCCCACATGTAGTAGTTTCCTAGAAAACTCCTCTGTAAAAACATAGAATTGGTATGCACTGACATCGAGAGTGGGACTTTGCATATGGAGGTGTCCAGGAGATGTGTGAACATTTGTAGGACAGAAGACAGGGTTTCTGCACACATGGCTGGGTTTCTTGTGCTCTGGGTCTGGACAGTTTTACAGAACTACCAGCAAAGGGACTGTTTCTTGACTTTCACAGGCACTCGTTGAGCCTGTCTCTTCCCATTGGAGGAAACTACTGTGGTTCTAATGCTTGACTGACTGATTTGAAAGAGTGAAACTCTTAACGTTTTTATTTTTTAAAGCCTTCCTATCAGTTTGAGAATTTCATACAATATATTTCAGTCATATTTGCCTCCTCCCACAATTCCTCCCAGGTCCATCCAGAAACTCAGTCTTCTGTGTTCTTCTTCAACCCATTAAATCCAGTTTGTGCTGTTGATATATTCTCGGGTGTATGGCCATCCACTCGAGGGTGGTTGACCCACCAGGTAGACAAACCTTAAAGCAGATGGCCTATTCCTCTCCCAGCAGCTATCAATTCTTCAGAGAGGAGTGAAGATCCATGTCTTCCTTCCCCTCTCCATACTGAGGTGTTTTGTTGGGTTGAGCTTATGCAGACCATTTGCATGTTTTTACAACCTCTGAGCTCATGTTTGCAACTGCCCTGTTGTATCTGTAAAATACTATTTCCTGTATTCATCCACTGCCTCTGGCTCTTGCAACCTTTCTTCTGTCCTTCTCTAAGTGCGTCCTGAACCCTGGAGGGTGGGGAAGTGATACAGTCGGGCCATTTAAAGTTGAGTGTTCCATACTCTCTCCATGTCTGCTCCTTGACCAGTTGTAGGCCTCTGTTAATTTTTGTCTATTACAACCAGAAGCTTCTTTGATGAAGTTTGAGAGATGCACTAATCTATGAGTGATAAGTCATCAGAGCTCTCAAGGCTTTTCCGTAAGAAGGTGAGTCTCATGAAGAGTTAAGTAATAAGCAAAGTAGACAACACCAAGATCAAAACACATAGCTTGCTAAACACTCAAGACAGGCCGATAGTAGGTAGTTTGCAAGACTGGCTGGTGGGGGTGATCTGAGCATAGCTGTCAGAGTCTCATCTCCTATGTGGGAGTGTCAGACAAGCCTTCACAGATGAAGTGACATCAAAGCTCGTTTTTATTTTTTCAAAAGATGAGTCAGCATTCTCCAGGTGGAGAAGGAGGCAGGCAAATGGAGCATGGCTAAGGCAGAGGGAACAGCGGTTGAAAAACATGGCCAGGAAAAGAGCTGGCTGGTGATTGGCTCAGTGTTGTAGGAACTTGATGTCAGAGGGGGGTGAAGGAAGTGAAGACATCAGAGTGTTGTATGTCACCCTAAAACTTTGGATTTTATTCCAGAGGATAGGGTATTGGATCATCTGAAATTTAAAAACAAAATTTCCGTCTTTGTTTTTGAGGTGGTAAAATTATGAGAGATAAAATGGGTGCCTGGAGACTAGCATGCTCTTGTAGAATACAGGCAGGATAAGATCAAGAACCTACTTTAAACAAGGGTGGGAAGAAGGGGAGGAATATGTAGGTTTCTTCTTTTCCTTTGGGTCAGCTTTGAGTTTCTTTGACAGGGAAGATCCCTCAAAATCTTCCTAGGTCATGTATGTATTTGTTTTCTGTTTTCTCATTGCCACAAGGAACACCATTTTCTTTGTATATTATTCTAATCCATTTTATTTCTTTGCCCATGTCTCAATTACTCAAATCTCTAATGATTACTATCCTAGTTAAAATTATTCTTGCTGTGATGAAGCACCATGAATAAAAGCAACTTGTGGAGGGAAGGATTTATTTGGCTTATATGTACACATCACTGTTCATCATCAAAGGAAGTCAGGACAGGAACTCAAGTAGGGCAGGAACCTGGATCCAGGAGCTAATGTGGAGGCCATGGAGGATTGCTGTTCCTCAATTACTTATCATGGCTTGCTCAGCTTATTAGAACCCAGGACCACGAGCCTGGAGACAGTACCATTTACAACTGTCTGGCCCTCCCCCATCAATCACTAACTAGGAAATTGTCCTACAGGTTTGCTTACAGTCAAATCTTATGGAGGCATTTTCTCAATTGAGTTTCCCTCCTCTCCTGTGGCTCTAGCATTTATCAAGTTGGCATAAAACTAACTAGCACAGTTACCTTTGGAATTCTCAACAAAATGGGATTGAGTAGTCAGGGAACTTCATGAACCAGATGCTTACTGACAGGCTCTTGTTACTTTGTCCATTTGGGAAGAGCTAGTGAGTATCTGCCATCCAAAGCTCCCTTCAGACTCTTCCTATTCTTTAGAATTACTGATACAGTGAGCTGTTCCAGATGTTAAGGTCTTACTTTCTAGACTTTGTCTCTGTTACAAACTAGCAATTCCTTGCCAAGGTCATTGCACACAATAAGGAGCAACCATTGTATATTAACTTCTAATCATTTCATGAGGAATTTCAGGGGAGTCTCAGGGTTTCTACAGTCTTGCTAGAACAAAGCAGAGGCCACAGGCTATGGAGTTCTGTATTCATTTCCTCTCTGATGGCCAGTGTCATAATATTTAGATTTTGGTAAAGGCAGTACCTCCAGTTATGGAACCAATTTCAATTTCAGAGTAAGGAAGATTAATGACAATGGCTGCAAATAACACTGAATAACATGACATATATTTCTCTGAAAGTTAAATGAAGAGAACGAGAAGAGAAGGAAAGGGTAAAGAATGAGAGTGTCATCAGAGATCAAGCAAGGACAGCAATAGGTAGATAGGAAGATAGATGGATAGATAAAAGATAGATAGATAAATAGATAGATAGATAGATAGATAGATAGATAGATAGATAGATAGATAGATAGATAGATGATAGATAGTATGAGAGGTAGTCAATCAGTCTCAACTTCTTCTTAAATTCTTGACTTAGATTTGAGCCATTTAGGAGGCTACACCACTAATGAATATTTTTTCAACAACCCCAATCTAGGTGGGTGGAGGCTGAGAACTAAATCCTCGATTCAATGGGAGCTTCTCAGGGACAAGTCTCTTAGATGAAAGCAAAGCAGGAGCTTAGATAGATACATAGCCATCCAGGCTGTGCATTATCTTCCTTCAAAATAAATTAGGGGGAAATCTGTGTGAAGTAAGGTCAATCACTAGTTAACCCATGCTTTCGTGGCACACAAAATACTCTTGTCTTCTCGCTGGCTCTCTTCCCAGACCTCTGGGACATGTGCCTGTGGGATACGTCTTCCTTCATTCTCTAAAGCCTCACTTTTATAAGACTGGTGTGTAGCAGACTCTGGCTGGGTGCTTTGGGATAAAGGATGGTAATTATCTCATAGACAAGAAACTAATTCTAATTAAATATTAGATGTCATTGCTCCTGGAGTATATTGTAGCATGTCTTACCACAAGGGTTTTTCTACAGGCTCATATCTCACTGGAGCGCAGACACCAGCCATTTGCTATCTCTCCCTTTCTCCAGATCCTTTCTCCTCTTCATCCAGAGCTGTACCACTGTCCTTTGTTGAGGTGCCAGTGGATGACTCTAAAAGTCAGAGGTAGTTTATTATGCAGAACAGTTTAACTCCTGTTTGTCTCACGTTCTCTCAAGGACACTTGGTTCTAATAGCAGAATAACCTACTGTGGGTTCTTTCTTTAATTTTTTTTCTGAAACAAAGAAGCAATTCTTATTGTTTCTTGTAGCCTCTCATTTAAAATTATAGGCAGCTTTTAAGAAGCTTGAGCTCAGCAGATATTTATTAGGCACTTTTCAGATAGGAAGCACTCTGCTAGGTCACTGGATTAAATAAACTGAGTTTTTACCTTCATGGGGTTCCTGTCCATCTGAAAACAAGCATGGGTACTTCAGTCCTCTTTTTGTGCTGATTGTAGTGACCCTGACCTAAGTCCAAACTATTGATGCTTCTTTGGGTCATAAACTGGTAGGAAAGGTGAAGATCTGAATGTGGACTGCAGTATGCTGCATTGGGAGAGTTGAGGCACCATGCCGCCATCATTTTCCAGAGTGGACCTAGGACTTTGCTGTCTGTGTCTTGGTACATTGTCTCCTCCTCTTTTAATAGTCAATATGAGCATGTTCTACAAGGAGCTAAGAGAGACTTGGATAATGCCACATCTTGGAAAGGTGGGACAGAGGACACATGGCAATCTTAATTGGCAGACACTGCACTTGCAGAGTATAGCAGGGTGTCCTGCTGAGTGAGGGGAGGGTATGAGAGCAGCCAGTGCTGGGGATGGGGTTAGGCAAATAGGATAAAGATGGCCCTGGACTCAGAATGCTTAGCTTAACAGAATCCTAAAGCTTCAGAGAAACCTCTCTTGAGTAGATTTCAGACTCCACCCAGTTTCTTTATCAGAAAAAACAGTCAGTGAGCTGGCACTCAGAAAAGGATTCAGTAGAAAGCTCCGTTTCCTTTGCCATCACCACATGACCAACCTGTCTTTCTTGGACTTCCTCTACAGCTTACTCACAGGGACTCTTGCTTTTCTTACCATTTTAATTAATTCAGTACTTTGCATATTTTATGAGTATGAAATTTGAGCATGTCTTTCTTAGATTCTTTTTTTCACCTTTTCTTTCTTTTCCCAACAATAAACTACCAAGCCAGAGCTCTGCAGTCTGACACTCATGCACTCTTTACACACTTCTTACCAAGTACTATGTAAGTGTTCCAGCAACCTAGAAGCCCCTAGAATGTGACTGGGTGCCCAGGGTCTAGCGCAGTAAATAGGAATACAAATACAGATGAACCCAAGCTTAGTGCTTCGCAGACAACTCCAATCTCAATCTCTCTCTCTCTCTCTCTTTCATTTTATTTTTTACTTACTCACTTCTCATCCCATTCACCACACTGTCTTGGTTACCCTCACCCATGATCCTTCCCCCACGCTCTTCTCCTGGGTATATCCCCCTACCCTGGCATTTTAAGTCTCTGTAAGGCTAGGCACTTCTGCTTCCACTGAGGCTAGAAGAGGCAGCTCAACTAGAAGAACATATCCCACATACAGGTACTGGCTTTTGGGACAGCCACCACTCCAGTTGTTCAGAACCCACATGAAGACCAAGCTGTACATCTGCTACATGTGTATAGGGAGGCCTAGTTCCAGCCAATGTATGTTCTTTGGCTGGTGGTTCAGACTCTTTTAAAGGACAAAACTTATGTCTGCATTAAGAACAGAGTTCAGTATCAAAACTGCAGAGGAGGGTGTGCAGTAGAACTTCACTAGAGAATGGGAAGGTTCTATGTCTGTGCTTCGCCAGTTACATGAGCTATGAAATAGCTGAATTGTGACTTCTGACACTGAAAAATGGAACTTCAATCTTATCTAAATTTAAGGAGCTATATGGCTAGTGGCCATGCTAGAATATGCATGTCTAGACTATTATTGGCATAAATTAATTAGGAAACCTAAGTTTCAAAAGCAGTGTTATTTACTAATAATACTGGCCTTCTTTTGCTGCACTTTTTTGGACATAGCAGTCATTTCTGGAACTCAGTCCCTGCTTTGCCTCAAATGATTTCCAAGGTACCTTCTATGGAAGGGACCTCAGTGCAATGGTTCTTATTTCTAACCATAGGAATTGCTGTTTTGATGGCATTTCCTGCACTCTGTAACATGCACAAAATGTAGATACAAATGCACGGTGTTATCTTTTTAAGTATCTGACTCATGTGACCCTGAATGTTTTCTCAAGCCCAGATGTTCTGACTAGGTTGCGTGTGTTGGGGGAGGGGGCAGTCCCCCCTCCTCCTCTCTTCTGTTCACACTTCCTAGGTTCTAAAGTTACACAAGTATGACACTGTGTCCTCTAGCAGGTTCCCTTTCTTTGTCATATTGATTTCTTTTTTCCTGTGCTTATTTATAAAACATGTTTATTAGTTTAGTTCAGTAGCAAAGAGGACAACAACAAAATGCAAACTGTTTGTTTATTTGGTTCACACTCACGCACAGGTACACATGCACACACACATGCATTTTGAAGCTTTAAAAGCACCCTTGGGTCAGGCTCTTGAATTCTTTTTCTACTCCTTTCATGCACAATAACATTCTCCTAACATGACCCTAGAAGAGTGTTGTGTCTAGAGGGGAGATTATGAACTATGATGATAAGGTAACATCGAAAGGGGGATTCTATCTTGATCCCTTCATCCTCAGCATGAAAGACTCTGAAAAAAATGGGTCCAGGGGCTTTTATACTGAATCTTTCCAGTTCATAAAATCATGATTATTAACCAGAACATCATTAAATATTAATTTACTTTTGAGATAAATGTCACTTTAAATTTGGAATCCTGGCTTTTTCTAAATCCAAGGAGGGCATTTTCATTACGTTTTATGAAAAGAGTGCACAGAGAAAGCTAAGAAGCTAGTAAAAATTCACATCTTGAACTCACCTCTGGCTTGAGTCTAGAGCAATGATACACTTGGCTTTCAGCATAATAAATGCAGTGTGCAGTCCTATGCTAGCAGCTATGGTACAGTACCATAGCAAGAGCCCCTGTAGACTTTTTAATCTAGCTGTTTTCTTGCTAGAATTTCACAACATCAAGAAGGTAATGCTTAATGGTAGTACTCAATTAATATCTGTCGAATGAATTAAGTAATGAAGAACACCTCAAAGAATTTAAAAACCAAGCATCAGTTACTGTTGTGGCTGCCACAAATAAAGGTGTTATTGAAGAGAGTACCTGGTATCTTATTACTCACTCCTCTTCCCTTGGAGCAATGTCCTTAAATCAGGGGGATTACTTACAGCCAACTTCAGTGCAATAAACCCACAATATCATCTGCAGCTGTATAGCACAGGTCAGAAGTACAGGTACAAGAGCCACCACAGCGTTCTATGCAGAGGTCCACTGGTTTCTCGACAGCAACAGCCACTTTGACCAGGTTGTCTCCTTTGAATTTAATGAACAGTAATAGCTGAGTGACACATTGCTTCGGAAGGAAGAATGGAAATGAGAAGGGAGTGATGGATCGAAACCAGCATTTTTTATTTATATTTCATGTTCCTTTCCCAGTCTGACTATCCCTGAAACAGTAGAGATGACTGAAGCATGTTGAAGCCAGGATCATTAGTAATTATGCTCAACTGGCTCAGCATGCTCGTCGGCTCAGCTGTGTATGAGCTAGTCACTCTATTCTTGTTTTGCCCTTTTTCTAACTCACTGTTTACATTTTATATCTGTGAACTCAGAGATTACGAGATCTAAGTGAACTGAGTAGGTTTGGGAGCCTTGGCTTCTAGCTCTCATTCTGCATAGTTCTTGGAGGATGATTTAAACTCACTGATGTTATTTTACATCTAAGTTCTTTGACTTTCTAAACATTTTAACATTAAGAGAACAAATTTTCACATATGCCTTGAGCATAGGAATTGAATATTAAGACTAATGCTGGGGAGAGTGGGTGTAAACCTTATTAACAAAATGTGGCATTGTAACAGGCAGCGTATGGGGCTCTGGCCAGCTGCAACAGCAGACCCCAGGATCAGTGAGAGACCTTGTCTCAAAAAATCAAGTGGGAGCTGGGCCAAGTTCCACCACCCATTCATTTATCAGATAGATTTTATAATGCTCTTTGGATATTAGAAATCATTCCTCAAAAATAAACCTATTCTTAAGTAACAAAGATATACTTAGATATTCTTACTCTGAGGAAGTTGGGGAGTTGACAAGTTTCCCAAGAGTGTTCTGGAAAGATTTTAAGTTGGGTCTGCCACAGTGGAATAATTTCTACTGAAAGTAAAAAAACAAACAAACATATTTTAATAAAATATATTAAATAATATATTATTAAATGTATTGATTTATTAAATAATTAAATTAGTACATATATTAATAATATATTATTAAAATATATTTTACTTATATAGTTTTTATTAAAAGTTAAAAAATATATTTTAAATAAAAATGTTTATTAATTAGTGTTAAACATATGTATTTATATAAGTAAAATGTATTTTAATAATATATTATATGTTTAATCATTTAATAAATCAATACATTCAATTATATATTATTTAATATATCTTGTTTTTAATTTCAGCAGAAATTATTCCACTGTGGCAGACCTAACTTACAATCTTTCCAGAACCCTCTTAGGAAACTTGTCAACTCCCCAGCTTCCTCAGAGTAAGAATATCTTTGTTATTTTACTTTTGAGGAAATATATATGTATACACACACACACACACGTCATACTCACATAGACACACAGAGAGACACGTACAAAGTCACACACACACACACACACACACACAGACACACACACACCATCTGGAGTTCTACCATTCAGGGAGGGAAAACCCTCAACATCCTATAAAGTTGGAAAATGAACTATGGATTCAGATAATGCTGGGAGTGGGAGATTCTTGCAACCAACACTTACTTACTTTGGTATCAATTGGTATAGGAAGTTTGCCTTTCTGAACGTCAATCTGTCAGCAAACAATACTAATACTCATTCCAACACGGGCTAAAAACAGAGAAGGCAGATTCCCATCAGAATTAAGTGGAATGAGCTCGGGGCTGCACAGGATGATCATGGAGTATTTAGGAGATGATGACAATGATAATTATTAGCAAAGTTCACACATCAAATGAGACCATAACTTGGACTCGGTCTCAGATACAGCTCCAAGAACATCCCACCTTCTAGGAAATGCAAATTTTCCTTATGGACATTGAGATCTTAAGCTGAAATCAAATCCAAATTAAGTCTCTGAATCTCACTGCCATATTTATTTTACACTCTCATGCTCTCTTCTTGTGAGCCTCAGTGCATGAGGTTTTCCGAGGGGACATGGCATGCTTTAAGGTTTTGCCATCACCAAATCTAGTGTACCAGACTTTCCTTGAGGGGAAATAATGGGAAAATGTATCATATTACATAAGAATTGCAAGCAGGAAGAGCATCCCCGAGTAACCGCATTCCTCCTCTCAATTTTCTGAGCAGCTTCTCTGGATGTAAACAATTCCCTCTTCTACTGTTCTTGCTTAATTTTTTATTTTTTTCCAAGCTGCTTTTGAAGTTATTTATTTCAAGACTGTATCATCTGGTACTGATCACATGAACTCAGGGCTTCAGTCAGTTCATCTCTAGTTCCTAGTTTTCACATTTTTAGTGTAGAAACCGTTGATGGGAAGAAAAAGAAAAAGAAGAAGAAGAAGAAGAAGAAGAAGAAGAAGAAGAAGAAGAAGAAGAAGAAGAAGAAGAAGAAGAAGAAGAAATAACAACAGCAACAACTACAACAACAACAACAACAATAATAATAATAATAATAATAATAATAATGATACCAAGCATCCTGATGTTTAAATGCTGTCCATTAATATGATTTTTCCTTCCATAGTAGAATCAGGAATATATCAACTTTCAATCAGAAAGACAAAAAGAAAAGAGGGCTCAAGGCAAACCAGAGGAGGGTCAGGTGGCGAGGGAGACAGGGAGAGAAGGAGAGAGGGAGGGAGGGAGAGAGGCGGCCTGGCTTCTGACTATCACTTTGCTGTTTCCCTAAGAGAGTGTGGATGCACAATAATAGTCTATTGTTAACTTTGTTGTTGTTGTTGTTGTTGCTATTGTTTGCTGCAGTTGTATCATTGTATCATGCCTGTCTGTTGTCACTGGATTTAAGTTCCATGATGTAACCAGTGATCTTAAGCAGAGTAGTTCCTCATAAATATTTGCCAACAGTTGAAGAAAGAACTCGAAATGATCTATGGAAGGATACAAGAAAAGCATCATAATAGATGAAGCAAACTGATACCTCACTGAGTCAGGGGTTGTTTCTTCTTTCTGAAAAAAAAATATATATATACATATATATATATATACATATATATATATATATATATATATATATATATATATATATATATATATATATATATATATATATATTGATATCTTATAAGGGTTTGCCAGAAAGAGAATTGCAGAAGAACATTTCATGCAGGAAGTCATACTGGATTGGAGAAATGGCAGATATTATGAGGTATCTTGAGTGAAAGAAAATTATTTTTAAGATAACTAAATAAAAATTGTAATGTGATAACCACTGTCAATATAGGCTAAGGGTATCTAGCTCTAAGAAGTCTTACAATGGGAGAACTGTTGTATACAGTTAAGACGGCCAGAGGGACATAGAATGTCAGCTCTAAGTTGATACTTTGAGGTAAAGATGATGGGGGGAGTGCTGTACAGACTTTTTTTGTGGCAGGGAAAGAATAGCATGTGTACTGGCTGGTTTTTTGTGTCAACTTGACACAAGTTGTAGTTATCACAGAGAAAGGAGCATCCCTTGATATCCAGCTGTAAGGCATTTTCTTAATTAGTGATGGGGGAAGGGCTCAGCCCATTGTGGGTGGTGCCATCCCTGTGTTGGTAGTCCTGGGCTCTATAAGAAAGCAAGCTGAGCAAGCCAGGGTAAGCAATTTAGTAAGCAGCATCCCTCCATGGCCTCTGTATCAGCTCCTGCCTCCAAGTTTAGGCCCTGTGTGAGTTCCTCTCCTGACTTCCTTTGGTGATAAACATCTATGTGAAAGTGTTAAGGTGAATAAACCCTTTCCTTCCCAACTTGCTTTTTGGTTATGATGTTTTGTGCAGGAATACAAACCCTGAATAACACAGCATTTAAACATAAATGAAAAAGAATTCTAGGGTTTTGAGAGAGATCAATAGGCAGAAAGATGTGTGGGAAAAACACAGAGCTAAGTAGAGTTAGGTGTTGTGGATTTTGTGCCTTTATTCTGAGAGCTGGGAAACCTGAGAAGCACCTTTGACAAGAAAGGACCCCAAGCTGCTGGTGGCTAGGTCTGAAGTAGGCTGAGTTACTTGGAGAAGTCCCGAACAGAAGAAGATGGCCATCATAGAGACTGGACTGAGAAGCAGAAGAAATAGATTCTGTGAGGTATGCTCCTCTCTGTTTTGCTACAGCCATTGCCCTTCTTTTAAAAGAACAATAAATAAAATGCAGGTTAGGGTTTCTTGCTTCAATATTTTGACAAGAGAGTAACTCTTTGAAACTCTCACTAATAGATTAAAAAGCAAAGGACAGCATGGCAGCATGTGATCAACAGAGCCTTGTCTCAGCACAGACAGATCCACAGGACCCAGATGATGTCAACTTAGTCATATGACCTTATTGGAACTCAGAGTTAAACGTTATGAAAAAGGAGCATATCCAAGCTCTCCTCTACCATGTTCTTTGTTCTAGTCTCCAAACATAGACATATACTAAAGGATATTGTAATTTTCCAAACACAGGCATGTACTAAAGCATGTTGTAATGTTTATGTTTGAAGGGATAGAGAGAAGGCTTCTTGCTGAAGAGAACTCACTGTTCTTCTAAGGACCTGAATTCAATTCCCAGCACTCAATGTAGATAACTCACAACATGCTGTAATTACAACCCCAGGGGGATCTGACACACTCTGACTCCAGAGGTCCACAAACACAGACACATACACACACCCACAGAAACACACGCACACACACACACACACACACTAAAATAATTGGAAAAGGATTGTTACTTGGGCCTTAAGAGAGCTGTAGTCCCTGTCATGTGCTGACCTCTGGAAAATAGAGAAAGGAACATAATTTGGAAATGTATGTCTACTAATGAAGGACCCAACTGAGAAATATCACTTATACAAAAATCATATTCCTGAAAGTTTTAGATTCATCATTATGTGACTTGAAGCTATTAGAAGAAGCCTAACATCATGTTCAAACTCTATCCAAGTTTCATAAACGTTTTTAAATTTGGTTTCATGGAGGCTACCTTTGCTTTATGCCAAACATCCAAATAGAGTACGAAATGTAAGCCAATCATCCAAGGAGCAGCCTGTACCATCCAGACAGAACCCCAGGTAGCAACTGTAGCTTGTGATTCTGTTTTCAAAAGATTCCTAAGGCCCATTGCTTGCCATTCCTTCCAGGGCTCTGAGCATCTCTGTTAATTATTTTCTGTTTTTCTCACCCCCTCTCATCTTTGTTTTTTCCACTTTACTCCATCATGACTTCGGGAAGACTTTTATAAAAAGAAGTATTTGATAACACACATCAGGTTCCAGCATAAGGTCATGCTCTCTATCATAATACTAAACTCTCTTGAATGTCCAGGTGCTACTTTGAAGGTTGAGCTTTATGGCATATATAAAAAATTATGAAAAAACAAGAGGTCAGTGATTTGAAAGAGAGCAAGGAGATGTATATGGGAAGGTACAGAGGGAGGAAAGGAAAAGGGGAAACAATGTAATTATTTTATAATCTCAAAAAATAAAAGAAATATTTTTTAAAAAAGCATTAGAAAGACCATAAAAGCTTTTATGCTCTAAATATAGCAAACACATTCTTTAAATACTTCTGTATTCTAGTGAAGAAAATGGTGTCTAAACAAAATAGTTTATTTATAGATTTGGGGACGTCGGTGTTATTGAAGAATGATCATATTTCATCTTCTTTAATACCTGTCTTTCACCTTCTGACTGCGGCACAGTGCATCCTGTGACCACAGAAGGCCAAGCTTTTGGAATCTATTTGAGTGTATCTAAAATAAGCCTCTCTTGTACCAAGGATAAAAAGTTCTAGGTGTTTTCTTTTTAAACTAAAGAGTAAATAGTTGTGCTGAAACCAAGGGTCCTACTGACATGAGTGGCCTTTGTTTGCAGCGGAGAGTTGGCACCCTGAACTCAGGCCACAGGAGCATCTCGGTCCCCACTGGAGCCTGACATGCTCAGAAGCTGCAGGCAGTTTGGAATTCAGTAATATTACTGGTTTACTCAGTTTTCTTAGAATTCATGAAGGTTCCAGGAGCTCTGTTTAAAATGTCTTGACATAAGAAGTTTCATGGATTTTTAAACTGTTAGTTATTTTTAAGGTTTTTTTTATCACTTTTTTTATTGTTTTAAAAGATTTTAGCAGGGAGTCATTTTTTTTTAATGAATTCATTGTCATCTAACAATTATTTTGTCTTTCTCTCTAGATATCAACCACAGATAATCTTTGTGGCTTTCTGTGATAGAAACAACACTACAAAAATCTACTTTTTGATACATATATGAAATTTTAAGAAGCAACTGCATAGCTAGATATGGATCTTCAAGACTCAAAGGTCTCAAAGCTATTTGCTTGCACATACCTGGGGAGCGTGTGACAGCCACACACAGCTGACAGGATGCACCACTGAGCCCATTAGAAACATTTGCTTTGTGTTCGCAGAATCACACATGTGACTTATCCTGCCTGGTTACACCGAGGAAGTGTCAAGTGTATGACATAATGCTAGTATTTTTGAGTCTGCAGGGGGAAAAAAAGAAAAAAAGAAAACCTCCTCCTCAAACCTGGAGTCTGAAGCTGTAATTACAATGCCATGATCAGAAAGTTGTGTTTTGTCAGCTTTGGCCCTGAACGGGTGGCAGCATAATTCCACGCTGTTGCTGGGAGCAGGTGCAGCTGTGCAAGCTTCGGGTTTGCTGTTGTTTACTGTTTAAAGAGTCGTTCTCCTCTTAGACTGGTGAGGAAATGCTGAGTATGGTTGCACTGTCTGACTGCTTGTCTGCACGCTTTTCATTCAGTCAGTTCAGTCAGGACAAAATACCAACTGCCAAAAGAGAATGTCCACCGCAATTTCATCCCTGGCGTTAGTGTATGTCCTCATTTGTAACTGGTCATCTACATAATACATTGATACATTATGTATATAATTTACATACATCTATTTACATGAAGCAATGATATATTATAGACATAAATTCTACAGTTACATAACACCTGTAGTTTAAGTATTGAATCATTGTATTTGAGATTTGATTTATATACAAGTTGAATTATGTGATTAATTAATTTTTATGGGGCAAATTACTGTGATCAACATAATTTCACATATAAGATTATATGCAAGAAAACATAGTAGTATACCATCTTTCATTACTAAAATTAAAAACATAAATTTTATGAACACTCTGGAGTGGTAAGACACAATTCCCAATGCAGAGGAAACTGACAGATTCATTATTAGAAGTAAAATTAAAATAGCAGAGAAGAACATAGGTTAAAAGTGCAATGTTACAGGATAAAAAATTAACTAAATACTAAATAAAGTGAAAGAAATGCTTATGATATTCAGAATGTAGTATTGGCTAAGCCATGATAAAAACTGAAGGGCTCTTAAAGTGAAGTATGCAAACCTTACTATTAAGAAGCTGGAACTGGGGGGAAAGTTTTCACTGATTTGGAGATAGTCTGAGTTTATTACTGTTTAAAGTGAATATGGAGACTGAAAGGAGGAAGGGAAGGGCCACAGGAAAAGAGCATGTGAGTGTCAAAGAACGTGAGAGAATCATAGCTGTGGAAATGCCATTGTCTGTGGACAAGGAAACCGAAGTGCAATCAGACAGGCTAAATGCAGAAAGCTCTGCCCAAGCAGAAGCAGGTGTTATGGCCCTCAGACAGTCTTCCACAGAAAGTAAATTGGGGCACCCACAGTAGCAGGTGCTGAAGTCTCAGTTGCCTGGCAGGCTGAGGCAGGAAGGGCTGCTTGAGATGATATTCATGAGTCTGAGAGTAGATTGGAAAACACAGTGACAGCTGGTCAGCCAGGGAGAAATGATATGAAATACTATCAGACAGGGGCTATGGTAACTCAATAGTAAGGCATGTACCTTAGTAAATACCAAGGACTAGGCTCAGTCTTCAACACCTAAAAAATGATATCAGCTTGGTTTGCATGTATTTGTTTCTTTCCAAATAAGACACGGTATCTTCATCTTGGGAGGTTTTTATATTAAAAGAAGCTATAAAAACAACTTTGGGAGTCAGTGCAAATTTGAAAATAATATTCTCTGGTTTTCTGGCTGTTTCCCAGGTTGTTGGAATGGAATGACATTGAGGACCTACATGTTAGGAAGAGAGAGATGGAATGGAAGCAGGGCTATAACTTGTAGGGTGGAGGAGACAGGGGAGGGGAAATCCAAAGAGGGAAGGCAAGAAGGGAGATTCACAGGCTTATAGTTACAATGGGTCAGTGAATTTTCAAGGTTCTGTGGTCAGAGCTGACACTTGACCTGAATTACTGTCTTATCTTGAAAGCTTTTGTGACTCTCTGAACACTATTCACAATTCTGTAGCTACTAAAGAACTGATGTCTTTCTTTATCAGGAAATAAGCAAAACATTCTACCAAAGGCAAATGGTGAAATCGTTCAATGTTAAGTCCTGAGGAAATCCAATCAACAGGGCATTCTCTCACCCTCATTGCTCTCTTCACTTTGAAAGGAAGGCATTGGATTTCAGTCTGTCTTTGGTTGTGAGATCTGTAATCAACACTGGATTTCTTATAATAGAACATTCTTGATCAGTGAAGAAGATATTTTGAAATCTAAACCTTCTGACCTCCCTCCGCTTTTCACCAAAATACCCTTTGAAAAGGAAAATTCTGTGTAAGTCATAGGACAAGTGCTACTACTTAGGACAAGTGCTATCATACTGGGGATGCTGCTGCAACATTTAGTCTTAGTAATCATGTTACAAGATGACAGGTCTCACTCTACCCTTGGTCACAGGTAGGAAATGTCTCTGTCAGACTCAGGTTGAAGTTTTCTCTCATATATAGGGTAATTAATTAAAGCACTGTGTATCTTAGGCAGAAGACATGCTTGCTTGTATTTGTGATGGCTTTCCATGTTTGTGAATTGGACATACCCAGAGGGAGAGAACCTCAGCTGAACAATAATCTCCATCAGATTAGCATATGGGCATGCCAGCAGGGTAGTTTCTTCATCACTGATTGCTAGAGGAGAGCCTACCCCATCATAGAGAGTGTTGCCCTGGGCAAGTGGTCCTGCATTATAAAAGGAAGCTAACTTTACAGGAGCAATGCATACTCATGCATTTAGTTTGTAAGCAGCATGCTTCCATGGTCTTTGCTTCAGTTCCTGGTTCCAGGTTTCTGCTCAAGTCCTTGCCCTGGCTTCCCTCAGTGATGGTCTGTCATGTGGGAGTATAAGCCAAATAAGCCCTTCTTCTCCAAGTTCATTTTTTATCACAGCAACAGAGAAGCAGAGTAAAACAATATCCAAGTTCTAAGCATTTTGGCCTCACTGCCTGTTGTTCATGTGAAGTAGTCAGACTCTATGGGTGGTTATGGTATTAGCAGGGTGAAGTCAGACAGTGGAGGAACGTCTGGTTCACCATAGGAATTGCCTCTCATTTAATTTTGCCTGATCTTGATGTTGCTGCTCATTCTATATATATATGTGTGTATATATATATGTGTGTATATATATATATATACATATATATGTATATATACATACATATATATATACACACATATATATATATGTGCACAAACATACATATATCAATGTCGGTAAGATACCAAATGTGTACACAAGCATCAGTGCTAATACAATGCATACATTATCTGAAGGTCCAACTCTTAATAGAGCAAAAGGATGAGACCCATAAGCCCAGGTCTTAGAAGGCCAAAAGATATCCTAGCATTTATTTAAGAAACATGAATGTGGCTTTTTATCATTCATTTTCTTTCACTGGTAGAAAATAAAACCTTGGGAATATCCATGAATGTTTTTATTTTATTCAGATGTATTTTCTTGGAGTGAGATCTTTACACAGAGTGTCTAATTCACTTTTTGTGATGCCACCCCTTATGGATTAGATATTATTCTGTTTTTTTATAAAGGAGGCATTCAAACCCAAACAACTCTAACAATAATTAAAGTCCCTTTTTACTTTGTGAAATGGACATTTTTAAAAATCAGATATGAGGGAAATGTGTGTGTGTTATGTGTGTGCTATATGTGTGTGTATGTGTGTTTGTGTATACTTAAAATAGTCCTATAGCTATCTGAAAAACTCCCAATTCAAATATACTGACTGTCCATGTCTAAAATGTTTCTTATATAGTTCATCTACTGTTTCTTCAGAAGACAAACTTATACTCATTTGACAGGATACTTGGCCTCCAGAGAAATCCTAGGTTTGCAGGAACTGCCATGCGTGTTACAAGAACGTTCTAAACATAAGAACTTCTTGGATCTAAAAGTTCATCACTTCAGTCCCAGCCACTGACTGTGAAACATGGCATTTAAAACATCAAAAAGTATTCCGTGGGCTGGTTGCTCAAAGCCCTGTGATTTCCTGCAAAAAAAAAAACAAAAAAACAAAATAAAAACACTCAGAAAATATGAACCACAAAGATTCCTGCTGCTTCAGATGACAATAGAGACCAACAGGGGAAGGGGAAGAACCCTAGATGTCAGTTCTAAACACATAGTGCCCAATGGAAAAGAGATATGAAGTAAAAGAAGACACACCACCAGCACACTAACATACACTACCATACTCTGTAAGTGTGCAGCATGTATAGGCCAGCCTGGTCTACAGAATGAGTTCCAGGACAGCCAGGGCTACACAGAGAAACCCTGTCTCGAAAAACAAAACCAAACAAAAACCAAACCACCACCACCAACAACAAAAATTCGTCACTTACAAATTTTTCTGACTGTTTGATGCCTTATGGAAAACAAAGAATCAACTCATTTAACTGTATTAAATCTCTCTACCGTATAGGAACAGGACTTAGTGATAAGGGCATTAAATTAAAAAAAGATGGGCTTGCTCTTGGGAGCTTGTAGTATATTATGGGAAAATATTGTGATCCTAACATGATGAAAGGCAAGAGATACAGTTTCTTGATCCCAGAGCTGTATGTGTCATATGGAAGACCTTCTGGAGGGAGCAATATCTGGCCCAAGTTTTGAAGGGAAAGAGATAGTTGTTCAAAGGGAAATAAAAAAGGTAGAGGTTCCACCAGGACCCACTGAGGATAAGCCAAACACGAGAGCAGTGGGGTGTGCATCATGTGGTTGCTGCAACACAAAATGAAAGTCCCCTTTATTCATTTTCAATTTTATGGTTTTAGTCAACCACAGTCTAACAACATCCTAAAATATTACACGGAAATTAGCAATTCCTTAGTTTTAAATAACTTTTACTATAGCATATTATTGTAAATGTCTATTTTATTACTAGCTGTTATTAGCTTATTACTGAACATAATTTAAAATTAAAATCCAAAAATATGTATATATATATATATATTTATATATGAAAATGATAGATGATATAGCTCTCTATATGTATATCTCACTCTACACACACACACACACACACACACACACACACACACACACAAACACAAACACACATATACACTTTACTTTGAAATTCTCCACTGGGTCTGGTTTCCAGACAGTGAATTGAACAGAAAGGTAAGATGGAGAGGATCTTGTAGGGTTGACTATGTTTTACTTCCAATAACAAAGAGTCTTTGAAGGGTTAAGGCCTGGGTCACAAGGTCAAATGTATATCTTGGTAGAGGCTTTTTATAGCTATGTGGCGAGTGGTTTTTGGATGGTCAACACAAGAAATTGGGCCAATTTTAATGGCTACACATACAAGGAAGGCTAGGGATTTGACTCTGTGCCTTGGTGTTGGGGTCTCGGTAATTGCAGAAGATGTGTAAGCAGTATCTGGGAGATAAAAATGGTCAGACCCTGCAGTTGCATGAAGATGCAAGGATCAGATGCTCTCAATCTTTGGGTTGGGTGTCTGGGGTAGGTATGGTCCTGAGGAAGGTCATCAACCAGAACAAAACCTGACTGGATAGGTTGGAGTTGTGGGTAGTATAACTCTGTCAGGGCTTTCTCTTCAAGGCCTTCATGAGCAACTGCAGTTTTTTTTTTTTTTTTTAGCAATTTGAGAAAGAAGACTAAGGTGACATAATTGGTCTTTTCAAGTTACAGATGTGTACAAACGCATACACAGATTCCTATGTGAACTTCATTATGTTGTCTTCAATGTCTTATTACCCACAACATAGATGTACAACTACAAAAAAATGACCATTAATAACTTACCTGGTTGTGACAGGTAGTCCTGTGGGAGAAATGTGAATAACCAAACGTTGTTGCTTTTTTCCAGCTGATGTGGCTATACCTGTTCCAGAGGAATCCTGCTTCAGGTGACCTCCTTTCTAAGAACCCTAGCTTTGTGGCTCTGTTTAATTCAAAATGGCAGAAAAGGCACCACCTGGCTTGAACAGGAAGACATCCAGGTCAACGCTTTCTCTTCCTCCAGAACCCGTGGACATTATCCGAAGCAAAACATGCTCTCGGAGAGTTAAAATCAATGTAGGGGGCCTTAACCACGAAGTCCTGTGGAGAACTCTAGACAGGCTACCCAGGACACGCCTGGGGAAGCTCAGAGAGTGTAACACACACGAGAGTCTCCTGGAGGTGTGCGATGACTACAACCTTAATGAGAATGAGTATTTCTTCGACCGACATCCTGGAGCCTTCACATCTATTCTAAACTTCTACCGGACAGGGAAGCTCCACATGATGGAAGAAATGTGTGCGCTCTCTTTTGGCCAAGAGCTTGATTATTGGGGCATCGATGAGATCTACCTAGAGTCCTGCTGCCAAGCCAGATACCATCAGAAGAAAGAGCAGATGAATGAAGAATTGAGGAGGGAGGCAGAAACCATGCGTGAGCGTGAGGGGGAGGAGTTTGACAACACCTGCTGCCCGGAGAAAAGGAAGAAACTTTGGGACTTGCTGGAGAAACCTAACTCGTCCGTAGCTGCAAAGGTATGAAAACATGGTGCTGAGCCACCCGTGTAGCCAGAAAGGGTATAGCTCACTGAATGTTGTTTTCTTCACTGCGTTGGTAAGACAGAACAAATCATGACTACACAGATAATGTGAAAGTCTTTCTTAGCATCGTAGGTAGGGAAATGTAGTCATTCTTCCTGTGCGTTGCCATAAAATGGTGTTAGTCTATAGGAAATGTCTGTAGGGACAGGCCTGGATCACAGAGGAGAGCTCTGATTTCCATGATGTAGCACAAGTTGTGGTGGCAGAAGAAGCTGTAACTGGGAGACTTATAGACATGGGCATGTGAGCCTCATCTTTGGTCAGGAAGGTGCTGCTATTAGAAGTAAAAAAAGTGTCTCTTAGCCTGATTCAGTGGAAGTTCATAGAAAGAGAGGAGAGCAAAGATCAGAAAATGGAGGGTGCATACACAAGAGCAGGGAACCAGGAGCTGTATAAGGCATAGGCTCGCTTGTGCATGCGCGAACACAAACACACACACACACACACACACACACACACACACACACACACACTGAATATTACCATGTCTCAGAGTTTATGAGGTGTTTGCTTAAAATGAAAGCAAATTCATGTTTTTCATTGTGCTTGCAAATATAGCCAAATCTGAATTAGTTTTTTGTCACTGACTTTTATGTTTGATTATAATGCATGATTCTGTTTGTCTAATTTCATCTAGAGCTTCAAGGGTGAGCAAAAGACAGACTTCTGTGCCATATATTCAGTTATATATTGCAGCATGAGCAATACATGAAACATCAGTTGTCCTTGGCTGCAGAAGCACAGTAGCATCTCACGGAGAAGGTAGACATGAAATGTCATCATAGGAGGCTTTCTGATTATGCCTTTACTTCCAAATTTCTTCCCTCTATAAACACTAATGGCTATGGGAATATAATAGAACATAGGAGCTTTTTGGACCAGTAATGAAGATTCTACAGGATCGTCTGCAGTGTGAATAATGAAGGCAGCCCATGCAGAGGATGATCATGGCTGTGACGGTGGTTGGTTTACCTGTGCTTGGTTTCTGAGCAACTTCCAACAGCATCTTACTTTCTGGGCAGGATGTGCACTTTAAAGAAGAATAAATGTGTTTCCTTTATACACATAGAGGAAGTGTATCTTTGCAGCAAATAGACAACCTCAATAGTTTCTTCTTTCCTTTGTTCCGTGGTGAGAGTCCTTGATTGTTCTTGATTGTCTTGTGTTTAGGAAGCACTGTGCCATCCATGGGGCTCAGTTGGGAAGGCTGTTGCTTTCCCTGGTGTTAAGTGTTCAGTTACATATTTGAGCTCCTGTTGAAAATATGGAATGGATTTTGAATGTGAGTAAAATAGACTCTAGATTTAAGTGAACATTGTGAGAGTTAAAAATTAACTTTCTACAAAAGATTTTCAGCAACAGAGGAACTAGTTGTGGTTACACCAAAAGTTCCAGGAAGAGTTTAACCAGTTATGAAAAATTAAGCAGGTAAATCAAGAAGACTTGAACTTACTATGAATTACTTGATCCTAACATTATTGATATATATCTGAGGTAGAGAGCTAGCATAGAAAATATTTCAAATATGTATTCTTTCTTTCTTTAAGATTTTTTTTTTTTGCTAATGCTAGGATAGGGTCAGTAACAGTTTTTCAGACAAGGGAGTATATTTAACTTCTAAAACTTAGAAGCAGTAGCTAGTCCTTTATCTCTAAGAAAATGATGCTAAAACAGCTTATTGTAGTATACGATATGATTATTTAAGCTTGCTTTGTATAGATATGTGCTTATAACAATAAGTAGAAGCTACAGAGTCTTTCAAATTTTTATGTTGTTATGAATAGTTATTTTGTGTCCACATTATTAATGGGGAGTAACTCTGAAACCATAAGAACTGTCATAAAGCACTGACATTTATTCCAGTGTCCACATTTTCTCTCTTTTCAGTGGAACTGTTATGGAAATGTTTATGTCTGATTCTATAATACTTTAATGAAAAGTGTTCCTCCTTCATCTGAGCTTTGAAGCTTTGAAAAACAAGCTATGCATGATGTTCAATGTAAACTGATGTCTTCTTCCACATTCCTCATGAGCAAGCTTGATATTTTTTAGATGGATTCTGAGGGGTAATAGTGTGTGAATGACGTTTCATGGCTTAAGAACATGTAGTTGTCTAACATCTGCAGTGAAGTGATGCTCCAGTCCTTATGGTATATTGAGGCTCTGAGTATATCGGATTCCTCATGTAATGGCACTTGTGTGAAAACCAGGGTTATTACCACGTGTTCTCAGGAGGCAGAGGGCATAGGTCTGAGGGTCGGGTGGGTCCTTATTTCCTTGTCTAATCATCGATGCTTGGTTGACCAATGTTCCACATGTACTATGCCTTTACAGCAGAAATTGTGAAGATGCTCCCACCTTCCCAAAATTTAAAGATCTATCCTTTTATCTCTGGAATTTTATATCAATGAAAGTATTGTTGTTTTCCTCTTTTGATTTTTCTATATTTTCTAATTTATCTGTAATAACTTTTTGTAATAAAGGGTAGTTGAGCATGGTGTTGCATGGCTATAATCCTCGTACTTAGGATAGAGACAGGAAAATTAATGGTAGATATATCAGCCTTGGTGGTATATCTAGTTTCAGGGAAGCCTATTCTATGTCCTAAGACTGAGATTATATGCCATTCCAACCATACTCCTCGTGAGACAGGAAAACTTTCAGTCAGACAGTTCATTATAAGTTAAGACATCTTCTTGCCGATATTGACTAATGTTCAATAACTGAGTAATCAATAATTGAGTAAATTCAGTAATCCTCACTCATAACCTGCTCTTCTTTATGTGTGCGTAAGACCCTGCAGTCACAGTTTGACTCTTAGGGAGCAGGTTCTCCATTGTCACCTAACAAGCTACTTTACTCTCAAGTGTGTTAGAACAACAAAGACTGAGAGAGCATAAGAACAATGTCTGCTTGAATTCTCTGTGTTTAACAAATTAGCTTGTGCATGTATGCATAAATACAGTAAACTGTCATCACACTTTTCATAAAATATGGAAGGTCTGGTAGAAACAGTCTCTCTGGGCCCCAGGCATGGTTCAGGGCTAAGGCATGGTTCAGTGCTAAGCGCCGGTCAGACATGGCTAAGGGTGTCTGATCTTAACACCACAGTTGAAGGGACATGCCTTTATCAATTCTTGGTGGTATGGTATGACCTATGGTCTGGTATTGCAGCCCAAGTTTACATTTGTAAGATGGATTTTATCTTCTTTCAATCCTGTCACTTTATCTTGGTACCTATATTCACCTTCATGTTGAGAAACTGATTGGAGTTAAAATTACAGGCTGCTTGTAAATGTTGGGTCCAGCCTCATGGGCCTGTAAAATGACTAGGATGCCTGTCTGGATACATGTGACAGGAGATTACTGGCTCTGTTATCCCTTCATAGGACTATGGAAGGCCAAGGGCCAGGATTAACCCAATGCCAGTTTCCTGGGCAGTAGCTTAGAATTAGATTTGAGCCTGTACCTCTTCCAAGCTGAAACAATTTAGTCTGTTTCCAGACTTAGAGCATTTTTCTCTCTTTATTTGGCTTTTTCCAAGGGAGCTGCAATAGCTATTTCCTATAAATATCACTGACAGGGACTTCAATCTTAGAGATATTTTGAAGCTTTGAAGGAAAATGGTTGCTGTCTCCTGTGGTGCCCTTAGTCTTAAGGTGGAGAACAGAGACACACAGGTGCCTACATTCTGAAGTAGATCAGACTCACTGGATACCACACAAGGCTATGATCTGAATGTCTAAAGACAGCTGTGAACTAAGGACATCAGCTCAGTGTCCAGCCCAAACAGAGACTATAGCATAGCCTCAGCCTGAGCAAGATGGAAATGGCTCCAGACCAGGGGTTGGCAGTGGGCCCATCTCAGGCTGAGGCAACCTAGGGAAACTGAGCTTGAGGCAGCCCTGACCTGATGAGAGCAAGATACAGAAATAGTTTTTTTCTATTCAATGAAACCAGACAGAGAGAGCCACCCAGAAGCTTTGTCAGATCTTGTCTGTGTCCTGCATTGTTTGCATAGCTATCCCATCTCAAACACTTTCCCCACTACTCTTGAGACTGTCTTTCTTCCCCTTTCCCTCCTCTCCCTTCAGGTCCTGCCCCTGCCTCCCACCTGTCCCACCCTCCTAGTTCCCCTGTTAGTCAACTCTCTCCTTCCTCCTTCTCTGCCTCTGTCCTTCAACAGCAGCCTCATTTTCCTGATGGACTCTTTATCCTCATCCTCCACACTCACCATTTTCCTCTTCATCTCTTATTCCTCATCCTCCTCCCCCCTCTTATTCACTCATTTCTTTTGTCTTTCATCCTTAGCAAATGACTGCATAGCTCAAGGAAAATGGGAGTGGTTAACTGTGAAAAGGATTTTCAGTGCATTCTTATTAATAGCTACCAAAAGAGAAAAGGTAAATTTTCCCCAGGGAAAAGGAAGAAACCAAATAACAAAGAATTAGATGGAGTAACACTTTTCAGATAGAATGGAGACTGCTACAAATGGTCATTTTGTCTAAGTCTCCCTAGGCTTTCCTTTTAGACTCCCCTACACACTCTGCTAACCCCTTGCAAGGGTTATTGTTTCCACTGAAGTTGCAGGACTCCTGGGAAAGGAGATGACCCGAAGCCCCTGTCGTTGACTCCTTCTCTCTATACTGTGGATGGCTATCATGGATAGCACAGTCTAGCCTGTACCTCCTACTCCCTGGATACCCAGGGTCAATTTCAATTTCCAGAGGTTTCCACCATTGAGTTACTCTGTATGCAATAATTCCTTTAAAAACATACCCTCTCTTATACCACTGTATTATTGTGTGGTTCTTTAAAGTCATGGAAATAGTAAAGGAAAATACATTAAAGTAACAAAACCCTCTTTGAGCTTTTCAAATGCTTATATAGAATTCTCATTCTTTTTAGAGTATGTTGATCAATTATTCTAATGCTTTGAATGAAAAGGGTCCTAGAACAAAGCCATAGGTGATTTCTGTTTAGTTCAAGAACCATCAGATGTTAACTTGTGGGTTTGTTCATACAGAGCCAAGCTCTGCCCATGATACTCTCTATTTAACTATATGATGCTTCCCTTTGTGATCAAAGCTAAGTGACAATAACCATTTTCACAGTGGATGGATTCATTTGCAGATGACTGATGCAGTATGAGCCCACACAGAAATCTTCCTATATTCCTACATATTTGTGATGTATGCTGGTCTGTAATTCTTATCTAGGATTGACAGTTGGCTAAGTACCAAACCAGTGACTGCTTTGATGTACCTCAGTTTCCTTTTTCTTTTTCTTTCTAAATCCACATCTCTCCTTTAGTGTCTTCATTCATATTGTTCAAATAAAGCCAGTCTGTGTTCTTTGCTACCACGGTGTAAGAGTTCAAAGGTGCCAACAGGAGATGGACTTGAACACAATGTGACCAGACTGTGGAGGGGGAACTTGGAGGATGATACTTTTATTTAAAAAAAAAAAAAAAGACCTTCTATGCAAGCAGAGGAGTCAAAATCTCAGTTAAAAATACATATTCAAAGGAAAGCATGTAAGAAAATATAACATAATTTTGATCCAAATGTCTCAAAGGTTCTATTTCTTAGTTCTTATGGTCTGTTTCTTAAATTCAACTTCTCTGTTTTTCTAGAAAGACTTCCTAGGAAAGACCTTTCTGCTTTCTTCGCCTCCTTTGGTCAGGATGAGGCAGGCAGGAGGCTATGAGGCCTGGGAGCTTGGTCTTAGCCTAACTTGACTGAAGTGTGAGAGCATAATCAGCTTGCTGTTGTTTCAGTCTGATTGTTAGTAACTCCCTTTGCATATAGGGGATGCAAAGGCATCTCTGCTCACACTGTAACTTGTGTGAGCACCTTCACATGCCCTCTGTGCCCTAGAACTGGGATTTAACTCAGGCCTTCATGCTCACTAAGGAGCACTGTGATGCCGAGCTAACCCTCACCCATCACTGTTATTGAAAAAAGAAAAATCCAAGAAGCAGTCACTTTTAAGTTCGTCAATTTTTGTCTATTTGTTCACTTGGTTGGCTGCTTTGAAGAGAGACAATCTTAGTTTTGGAATAGCTTTTTCATCTGTTTAGTAAAACCAAAGCAAAGCTTGATTCCTACTACAATGGGAAGAAGACTAATCCCTGCAGGAGCTTAGAGCTTGGGACACTCCAGTAAAGAGCTTACACATCTTGCTTGTGTTTAAGAATTTTTTTTCCAGTTCAATGATACCCTGAGAGCATCTCTTCCAGTTGACTGCTGTGATTCATGGAGGAGAGGGCTAGACACTGTCTTTTCCATTTTTATTCATATTTTCATACTTTAGCATTTTCTATAACATGTCCACAGAGGACACAGATCTTTGTGGTTTTGTTTGTTGTTTTTGTTTATTCAAAACAGATAGACTAACAAACCTGGCTTGACTTAGAAAAGAGACAGTTATAATGACTTATAATATGATATAGGTATAGCAGATAATTGACCTAGACCTGAACATGGGAAAATGTGATTTTGAACGTCGCTAGTTTGTCCCTTTTAATGATCCTCTTCTAAGTTTGGCAGGAATATTAAGCATATGACACAAGATGAATCTCTTCCCAGAGGATCCCTTAATGTGACCATTATAAATGATCATATTAAGTTTTGAATTTTAAATATAAAGTATTGAATGCCTTATTGAATGTTACAATAAATAGTATACAAACTTAGTCATCAAAGGGAAAGTTTAAGATGTCTTATTCATGTTTGATTCATCTATATTTCCAAATTGTTTCACAAAAGACAGCTCACTAGAAAAACATGCACTAATGACTTAAATAAAAAACAGTAACAACAAAACAATCCAAAGAAAAAAATAGAATTAATTTTTTTAATTGCTACAGTAACTGTAGAACATTTTATTTCTGTAAAATGTGATACCTAATTTTAATAAAAACCTTTAATGTACAACTCTAAAATAAATTTTAACATTCATATACAAAATTAGTGTTCATGATAGGAAGAACTTACTGCTCTGGCCTTAGTAAATTTTTCTAAAGGACCCAAAAGAAGAGTCATTCTTAATGGAGACACCATCTATGTACCAGTTTGAACTGACTTTTTTCTGATAAAACATGCTTTGAAAAATAATTAATGAAGTCAATTCTAGAATTATTACTTGAATGAAAAGTCTATTCCAACGAACTCAGGACTCCATAGAAGCGAAACAGCTGACAAAGTATAATTTATAAGGTAGATTGGCATTTCAAGCATTTATTTATTATTAGTGATTTCATTTCATTTGAGAGTAAGTGCAGAATCCCTTGACACTCAACAGTTTTCATGTGCTGAGTCATTAATCTGAACTCTACGTAATGTTAATTGAGCTTGGGCATACCCATGAGCAAGCCAACATAGCTGGCCCCACAGTTTAACCTGATTTGGGGTTTTCTCCTTCTTGTATACATTAAGTATTAAATAATATATATTAGGAACAATTACATGGAATAGTAGAGATTTATAAATATCTCACGATATGTTTGTCATTGGGAATAGCCTAGAAAGCCATAGTGACATGCTTGTAATCCCAGAACCTGAGAGAATGAGGGAAGATCACATGTTCAAAGGTTACCAGGGCTCCATAGTAAGATAGTGCTTCAAAATAAATAAATCAGCATTAAGTAGGATTCACATGTACTCACTTCAGGTAGTCTAAGGTATGACAGGGGCTCTTTCACATTTGGTCAGCCTGGAAATCATTCTTGCTTACCAGCAGCCTGGAATGCAGAGATGCCCTTAGGTTTCAACACTGTGCATGTTCACACAGCATGTGGGTATTGGAGGTGAGCTGCACTTCTTCTGTCTATCAGTGTAGTGGCTATTCCTGGTTGTCAACTTGACTATATCTGGAATGAACTAATTAAGAATTGGAAGGCTCAACTATGATCCTAATCTGGAAGCTCAGAGATACAAGTTTCTGACCTGGATCTTGGCATTGAGATCTTGAAGCATAGCGGCAGCATCCAGGCAGGCATGGTGCAGGAGGAGCTGAGGGTTCTACATCTTTATCCAAAGGAAGCCAGGAACAGACTTGGCATCCTCAGGCATCTAAGAGGAAGATCTCTAAGCCCAACCCCACAGTAACACACTTCCTCGAATAAGGCTACACGTTCTAATAGTGCCAATCCCTGGGACAAACATACAAACCACCACAATCAGCAACATATACCACCTCCTTCTTTTTCTTTCCCTGTCTCCTGAGCTATAACTGAAGATGGCCTTTTAACTCAAAATCAGAATTTAAGGATGTGAGGCTGGGGATCTTCTGTGAATGCTGTGCTACCCCAACTTCAGACATAACATTCTAGAATGAAGGGAGCAGCTGGACATAGGCAGACAGAGAACTACAGTAACAGATACAGAGATGGATCATGGAAATGAGGAAGAAGATGTTTGCTTTCATCTCACTGAAGATTTTCAACTAGGCACTGAGATCTAGCATCCTAAACATCCCATACTCGGCACCAGTGTACTATTCATATTTGGCTGTGTATGTTTCTATATTTAAGTTGACTTCTTATAAAATACATAAACAAAGTGGACGTTCCTTGCCCTCTTTCTTCATAAATCACCTTTATAGTTTCTTTTAACTATAAGCAAAGAAGATCCTTTAGACATCCCCATGGCCACATCATTGAAGTAGATACATCTGTCTCCAGGTGCATATACACTGCTATTCCTCCACTTACACAAGTCCTGATATAAAGAACTCCCCTGCAGGGAAACAGAGTGAACTGGGATATCTATTCGTTGATTTAGTGTGGATTTGACTTTGTCATTCAAATGACACATTCAGCCTGTTCAGAATGTGACCTCCTGTGATAATCCGATCAAGCATGAAAATCCAGGAGGAGTGCTCTAATATCCAAGAATAGAAAGATGAAGAGTTTTTATTAGTCTCCCAGGATCTTGTTTCAGGGTGTTAGAGGTCATTCTTCCCCTGAGCATCACCATTTAACTTGTATCCCATTGAGTCACTCTTGATGCAACCACAAGTGTTGAATGTCACTCTAAATAGATGTCACTCAAGCCTGTACCACAGCAGTGCATACCAAGGACAACCAAGTGATCTCAGCACAGCATCCTTTCCTGCATCCTACCTCAGGATATTTGCATACAAGCGGAAGGACTTCTGACCACTGCTAAAACTAAATCAATATAAAACCTCGAGTACAGCTGTGGATATTAAACCACAGTTGTCCTAGCTGGGGACATCCAACCTATGTCCTCAACTGAATTTTCAGTTAGGAACTTCTTTTTAATATTGAAATATTTCCCAGCTTAAATTTCCAAGTTCATTCTTCACTCCCTTTATAGAGTTGTCTGGAATTGTCTGACTTCAACTTTAGTGTCAGCCCAGTGTGTGGCTTCAACCAAAACTTGATTGGATTAAGAAATAAGTCAGTGCCACTTTCTATGCTGCTCCATGTCCAGGTTTGTGCTGACTGATTTACTTCCTTCACACAGTGGGTGGTTTTGCTTTGGAAAGCTAGAAGACACTCTCTGCATGGTACCCTTGATGTGAGGAATCCATTGCATTTCAATACATGTTTTGGCTTACAAGCAGACAGACATCATCAGTAAGCAATGTTACTTTTCAATGGTACTACAGATTGGGGTCAACTGCATATGCACAGCAAGAAGATAAGACCAAGCAGGCTAGGGAGCAGGAAACCATGCATTTGCCATTTCACATTTGCTCTGTCAAAAGCCAACTCATTTTGTTGTTCTTCTTCTTAAATGAATTCTGCAGGTGTAAAATTATTGTATTACATAAGTAAAGTAATTGCATTATGAGTAACATTACAATTGAGAACAAAACTCTGCTCTTTTAGCACTGGTCCTTATTTTTCAATTTCCAGCACAGGCACCATTACAAATATTTCAAACCCCACAGAATGTTTATAATTAGTAATCACACACATCTTCCCCTCCCTAAACTCATACAGATTAGTATGAAGCAGCTAAATACTCAGAGAACTGTCTTGCTGGTCAGATGTTAACAATATAGCAGGTGCATTAATGTTCCCAAAGAAAAAATGATGTTTTTCTTTGTCTACTTTAAAAATGAATGAACTTGAAGATGGGGTAACAGGTCTGGACTGTTCATGAGCCATTCTGACATGCCTGTCAGGGGAGGCCTCTGGGCCTCTTCCAGCGTAGAAGAGCTTGGCCAAGGCACCTTATTGGCACTGAGGAGGATTTGGAATATACCTTAATGTCTTATTACAATATATCCTTAAGTAAAAACACACCTGAACTACTTCCTCAGACCTGTGTTTTCTCTCTGCCTGAGTAGACTCACCTCATCTCTATTCTTTTTTAAGAAGATCTTCCAAATAAAAGGAAATCTGTCATCCTTGTCTATATACACACCACTGAACTCTAAGAGCCTTCCTCCTCTGAGACTGTTTAACTTAATATGTGTGCTATTAAACAAATTACTGCATTTCCACCTCATTTCTTTGGATCTTTTTGGATTTTGTGTTTGTTTGTTTCTTCTTTGATCATTTTATGTGAAGACATTTAATCAAATTTCATGACATGCAACATAGTATAAATTTGGAAAAGTAGATCAGTTCCCAAATCCAGGCACCCTTGTCCTCGGTCTGTAAGGCAGAGTCTAACAGGAGGCAGGGTTTGCCCTTGTGGTTTTGTTGAAACCAGAATCTAGATAGTTCTTTCCTTATTTCTTTGAGAGAAACAGGTTCATCTACAAACTCAGTTTATGCAGGGAAAGTGCCGCACCTTCTCCTCCCTGTGGCAGCCTTCTGTTTAGAGCAGAAATCTAACTTGGGGGAGAGTGTAGTCAGTTCACACCTGATATAGAATCTGAAGCTGTATTAGGTTCTGTTTGAAACATCCTCTCTGAGGTATATAGCTTCATGACACCTATCAACAAAGAAGCTTACATTTCATATTCTGAGACCTGTTCCTTTCTCACAATTCCATTTACCTCATACCCTGGGGGAAAATGATCTAATTCCCACATCAAAGACCTTACACAGAGCCAGGCCATGATTCCTGTTTACTTCCGCATCAGGAGTGGGAAGCCATTTTCTGAAAAGGGTCAAGAGTCAATGTTTTCAGCTTGTTTGGGGACTAGAAGTCTCTACTGTGTAGGTGTAGTGGGAGAACAACTGGAAGCCATGGAAAACAACCAAGTTCAGTGGTTTCCAATAAAACTTGATTCTCCAGGGAAGTTAACACTGAGGCCTATTGAACCAGTTTTACTTTGTACCAATACTATGAGAAAACATTTCTGATCCTATTTGCAGATTGGAGTTTCTTCCTGCTCATGTTTTTATCACTGTTGGCCTATATCCCTGTCACTCCCTCCAAGTCCCAGAAGATATTGCTTCCTGACTTAAAAGCATCTTGTTAAGTGTCCTATGGAAACACAACCAATCTTGTGTCCCACCCTAAATGCCCTGTATCTTGAAATCACTTAGAGTAGGGATAATCTCTGAGCCTGTTTCCTATGCTCCCACTGAATATGCACTTTCTTCCTATGTGAGGTCTTTATCATTACTTGTCTGATTCATTTTCTACACCATGGGGCCACTAGATACACTTCTGTAGTCCAGGCTTTGCTCATCTCAGACTACTGTGAGGACCTACTAACCCACTCTCCCCCAATGTAGCTCACTTCCCCAATTCCAACCTACTCTCTACTTGACCAACACAATTACTGTTTAAACATGTATGTGATCATTCCTGACCCACAATTCTCACTGGCCGAAGTTTAGGTCCCTATCCCTACTCTGTTCAGGTTCCTTGCAGGGCTCTGACATGCTGATCTCTGTTGAGATGCGATTCTCTACCCTCTGCAGGCAGTAATCCCACGTGACTACATCTCTCCATGTGGAACAACAGTTCTCTAACTTGTTCAAGGGTGTCTGAGGCTTTGTTGCAGCCACACCTGCATGCACAAGGCACATCAGTGCCTTTGTGAACACCTATGAGTCTTTAACCTAGAATGTTCTCTCTCCCTTCTGTTCTTTTGACCTCAGCTCATATGCCAAACTTCTGTGATTTCTATCTGACACTCCTGTTTTCCCCAAGTTCTCCAGTCTCACAGCCTGGGGATTCTGTCCATACCCTGCTCTTCTTCATGGATACCGGTTGTGGTCTCTGAGGGACCAGACCATCTCTTACTTTTAGTTCCTGACAACTTGCTCTGTTCTGACTCAGAATACAAAGTTCTCATTTCCTCCCACCAAATGGTACTGAAAACTATTCTCAGAAACAGTCCTATGTTTAAACAACACAGATGTCTAATAGCTCATCCTAATAATCAGACCTGGGTATTGCTAGGTATTGGTTTTAACACTTTTAAAAAGTTGGATATTTTAATCAGCTTTAAATGACTCTAATTTTTAACTTAAGAGTCACAGATGTGAATTTTGTGTTTTTGTAATTCTCTCTTCAAAATAGCAGTGGAGGTTTCTCTCTGCAGAGGAGTTCTGTGGAGGCAGGAGGCAGGCTCTGCAGACAGGCAGCTTTCAGGTATTTGTCTTGGCAGGGCCACTCATTTTGCTATCTACACCACAGATTCTTGTCACAGGCAAAGGACAGCCTCTCACTCTGTGTGTGTGCCACTAGAGCTTGTTCTGACACTAAACACGGGTCCTTTTATACTCTTAAAGGATGGACACATCATTTTATTGCATTCAGCCTGTCTTTGGAGGACTTTGGGCCCAAAGGATGTTTGTGAAATAGATTCATCATGTACTAGTTACGTCTCTGCCTGAGTGCAATGAGGCACATACTCATGTACACAGTGTGGTGTGACTTATTACCTACACATGGACAGTAAGGGGCAGTGGAAGCCATGGCAGCTGGTCCCCTGATACCCAGTAAAGCTTCTCAGGGTACAGAGAGTCTGGAAAGCATCCTGCTTTGAAGGACTTCTATTTCTCAAAGCCGCAGATTGTTCTTCATCAGGATATTGTCTCTCCAACACATTCTGTGGTTAGTTGAGAGCTGCAAGTGAAAAAGGAGAGAGTCAGCCCAGGGACTGAGAGACCTGCCCTAAAACGGGACTTTGTTATCTATAAGACACAAAATGGACAAATCCATGGTTTGAAAAAGGGCTCACATGCAGCATTATGGAGAAATAGTAAAGAAAATAGGTTTCAAATATAATAATTTGGATGGTATAATAATAAAATGGAGGATGGCTATTTTTACTACAAAGTATGGAATAATAATGTTATCTATATAAGTGAGGTGATTTTTTTTATAATCAAAAATGTTTTCAGGAAATGTCTTGATTGAGATTTTATAATAGAAAAAAAATGGGTTTTTTGTTTGTTTCAAAAATGCTTGTAATCTGCATACTATTTACCTAGCAAGTATGCCTAGACAATATTCTGATATTTTAGGTTCTACTCGCAGGATTTCCTAATTTACTTTTTCATAAAGAGGCTTATTCATCATCTTCTAATATGCTGTTACCTACGAATTGATTTTGTCTTGTTTCCATTTAGCAAGTCACAGAAAGTATTTCTTTGAATGACTTTGTGTGTAAGAAACCAAAACATAAGTCTTGACTAGGTCTTCTATGAACATAATCGCATAGTTGCATAGATAGAAGTTTTTCATAAATCTATTGATACCATCATAACTGTCTGTGGTTTTACTACCATCATATTGTAACTTAGTTCTCTCGGATTCTGTTATAGAAGGGAAGACAGTAAGCCACCAAGTTACACTATGTTCCAACTTTTGTCACTGTGAACAGAGCAAAAAAAAGAGTCATATTTGAAGACATTCTAGGATTTTATGGCAGAGCAACTTACTAGACATAGAATCACCAGAAGTCATTCACTATACATACACAAATTAGAGCACACTCCATGTTGTATGGTACTTAGAGTTTTGAGAAGGGATCTAATTATGCAGATTTTATTAGGCACAGGTGGCTTTCTGAACCAGGGAGTAAAGTAGGAGGGAGGGACAGAGGGATGTTTGGAGAAGAGGGAGAGAGAATAAAGGAACCAGGAAGGGACAGCAGTGCTGTCTGCATGCTGAACTGTCAGGAGGAGTAAGATAATGAAAGGCTCAGGGGAGCTCTGCATTGCTCTCACCAGAGGACACTGAGGGCCTGCAGTCACACTGGTCATCAGTGGATAGGCTTCTCTTTGTAAGTGGTGCTGGGAAGTTCTGAGGGGTGGTACAGTGGCAGATGTACTGCCCAGGGGCTGACTGAGATCCTTCATCCACTTAGAGAGTTTGCACGGCCTCAGAATCTTGACATTCAGGGGAAAGGGAGAGAAAGTAACAAATGTCATTATTATAAAGACCAAATTAGCTGCTTAGCAGAGTCCCCGATATGCATGCACACTTAGAATGTATGTTATCATCATTATTACTCAAAATAACTATCACAAAAATATTTTCTCTTAAATGTTTAGGATTTCTGTTGCAATATGGTAATGTTATTAGAGTCTGAAGGACAAAGTCTGTGCACAGGTAGTAAACTCTTTTTCTTGTATTGTAGAACTAAATCCTTTAAGAACAACTAATTGAATTAAGGTTGATTGATTCGTCTTGAAAATGATACATTAGATGAGTGGAAACTGTAATATAAATCAAAATTTGAATCTTAAAGATCCTCTACTTTGGGGATGGTAAATGGGTTCTATCATTGAATAAAAAGACCAAAAATGTGTGTGTGTGTGTGTGTGTGTGTGTGTGAGAGAGAGAGAGAGAGAGAGAGAGAGAGAGAGAGAGAGAGAGAGAGAGAGAGAAAGAGACTCTTGCCATTCAGCACTTGTACCTAGCTGAACCTAGCTGTCCTCTTTTCCAAATGGCTCCCCGTCCTGCTGATCACTGACACAATGTCTCAGTGAGCATCTGGAGTTGCTCTGTCCTTGCTCACAAACAGTGGCTTTGCTCTGGGACAGGGAAGCAATCAGTCTATCAGGTTGCACTTTCCGGTTGGGCTCACTGGTTCATCTTTCTTATCTAATTATCTGTGAGCAGGGCAAGAAATTAAACACAGACCATTGACCTTCTACACTCTGATACATTAACAAGAATATATTTTATGAAAAATGTTTTTTTTTTAGCCTTAGCCTTAAAATTGTCCATGCTACATTTCAAAACTCCCAAGTTTGTTCAAAATCTCTACAGCACGGGCAGTGGTGGCGCACGCCTTTAATCCTAGCACTTGGGAGGCAGGTGGATTTCTGAGTTTGAAGCCAACCTGGTCTACAGAGTGAGTTCCAGGAAAGCCAGGGCTACACAGAGAAACCCTGTCTCAAAAAAAAAAAAAAAACCCCAAAACCAAAACCAAACCAAAACAAAACAATAAGAATATGACTTTAAAAAAAAAACAAAACAAAATCTCTACAGCAACTAGGGAGTCATTTGCTAACTATAGAGATAAGAATATGCCATAGTATTTCTTTCCAATGTGTACATTTATTTAAATAAAAGTTGATTCCTTAAAACATTACATTTTCATTTGTATCAGCATGCAATGGATCATCCTTTTTTTTTTTTTTTTTTGGTTTTTCGAGACAGGGTTTCTCTGTGTAGCCCTAGCTGTCCTGGAACTCACTCTGTAGATCAGGCTGGCCTCGAACTCAGAAATCTGCCTGCCTCTGCCTCCCAAGTGCTGGGATTAAAGGCATGTGCCACCAGATCATCTTCTTGATTAAGAGCATACATTAGTATGTCTCATTTCCTCAAATTATCGAAGACAGCCAACAGAGATTGGCTTCATCTGAGAACAATCAAGAACTTGGTTGTGGATAGAGAAACAGAGTCTAGGTAAAATAAACCAATAGGGAACAGTTAGAAATATACTAGATAACTGATGCTCACTGGTCTTACTGAAGTGTGTTAAAACAACCTATTTTTCCCTCTAAAATATTCAAGATTTGATGGACAGAAATAAATGGTAAATTATAGGTGGACTGAATACATAGATATAGATACATGATAAATCATAACATAAATAGGTACATGACAAATATATAGGTAAGTAGGTAGGTAGATAGATAGATAGATAGATAGATAGATAGATAGATAGATAGGTAGATGGAAAGACAGACAGATAGAATATAAGATATATAAGATAATAAATGATAGATACAAGATAGATGAAAGATAGATTTAAGAAATATGATACACATTAGATGATACATACATATATGCATGCATGCATGCATACATACATATAAAATGCTGGCAGCAAAATAAAGAGAAAATTAGAGAGAATAACATAAAATTTTATGACATAGAGACTCCTCTGGTTTAACTGTTCAGGCAAACCTTATGGTCCTTGTCTAAGTAAAGATCTTTGACAAGTAATATGTGACATGTAGTCATCTCTTCACACACCATTTACCTATTGGACCGCTGTTTGCCTGACTCTGCTCCATGTGCTGATGGTCTGACTCAAGGACAATAGGCAGAACTAACTAACTCACCACCACCACCACCACAGCACGGGTACTGCATAGTCAGCACATTCTTCATATATGTTGTTTCACATCCACAATTTAACAAAGCATGGACAAGGAGTATTCTGGGGGAATGGGGAGTATATGTACTGAACACCTACAAGCTTTATATTTGTCTTTATATTTTCTGTACAGGAAATTATCTACATAGTTATTTATATTATTATAAGTAATGTAGAGCAAATACACAGGTAGGTTATGTACAAATACCACCACATGTTATATGAAAATTGCTGTGAGGACTTGAACTTCTCTGGACTTCAGTGTTTGCAGAACACCCTGAATCCAAGTGCTTGGGACACGATGGGACAACAGACTGCTTAGTACAATAAATGGAGATGGTGAGGTGTGGGAAATAAAGCAAGAAACAGGATAGGTATTGTTTCATGGCTAGTAGTTCCAACTGAAATAGGGTTTCCAGTGAAGATGTCACTGGAAATACTATACTGAAGCAGAGTTCTGAAGTGACTCTCTCTGGTAACTGTGGTTTCCACTGTGAATGATTCTCACTTATTTCAGAAAACATTTGGGAACAACAGAAGCTTTGTGTTTTCCACTTTGGGATAAGAGAGCTGCTGTCATTGGCTAGGTGGAGGTCAGAATGGGGTCACACATCTCATAGAAGAGCTTCTCATGGCACAATGTTTGCTAGAGGACCTGACTCTACCCTAGTTTCAAGGAGACTGCTTGGAAGTGAGCCTGGGAAGCAGAGGAATTCAGCTCTGACACTTCACAAGAGTCCATATGTGGGGTGCTGGAAACCCTTATCCAGGTATTTGCCCTTTTCTAAAGCTCCGAGATCAGCAAGCTACAGGTGAGTTCTGAGCAGAAGGGACTGGTGCCATTTGAGACAGTCTCACTGCAGCTCCATGGTTGGAGGTGGAGTCTCTGTAATAGTTCTGAAGAGTATAATATATCACAGATGAAACATGGTGAGCTGATAGAGTATTTATTCTAAACAAAATCATTCAATTAATTTATATTCAGCCTAAAATTGGCATCTATGAATAGCATCCTAGTTACTCATTTAATTAAATTTATTTACATTATAGGAGAAAATGACCACAGTCCAAAATTAGATTTTAATAGTTACAGCAATACAATGTCTCAAAACAAAAGCAAAACAAATACATATATCAGCTTAGAAATGTCAGTAACAGTCTGTTTCTCTTCACCAACTTTTATGACCTTTTTGAAAAAGCCATTTCATTCTATAAACTAGACTTGTTAGCTAATTACAGTAATTCCATATGAAAGTTTAGTGGATCATATTGACCATTAAATATAAAAATCTATATTTTTTTACTTTTTTGAGATTTTATTTTAATTACATTTCTCCATGTGCATTCTTTCATTCAAACCCTTCCTTGTTTCCCTTCAAATTCATGTTTTTTCCAATAATGTTATTGTATGGATATATATCCTAAATATAACTAAATATAACTCATTGAATCCATGCTACTTGTGCATGTGTTTTCAGGGTTGATCACGTGGCACAGAACAGCCAATCGGTGTGCTCCTTCCTTGGGTCAACCACATCTCACTCACAGATTTACTCAGTTGCCCATAGTTCAAAGAAACTTTCTTTTTTATTTATTTTCTATATTTTTTTATTTACATTCCCAATGATTTCCCCTTTTCCGGTTCCTCCCTCCCCGAAAGTCCCATAAGCCCTCTTCCCTCCCCCTGTTCCCCTTTCAACCCCCTCTCGCTTCTCTGTCCTGGCATTCCCCTACATCCACTCTTACCAGGACCAGAAGTCTCTCCTTCCATGTTCTTGGAAATCAATTGATATGTGAATTGTGTCTTTGGTATTCCGAGCTTCTGGGTTAATATCCCCTTATCAGTGACTGCATACCATGTGTGTTCTTTTGTGATTGGGTTACCTCACTAAGGATGATATTTTCCAGTTCTGACCATTTGCCTAAGAATTTCCTGAATTCATTGTTTTTTTTTCTTCTTCTTTTTTTTTTTAATTTACATTCCAAATCACTTCCCCTTTCCCGTTTCCTCCCTCCCCGAAAGTCCCATAAGCCCCCTTCCCTCCCTCTTATCTCCATTCAACCCCCTCTCGTTACTCTGTCCTGGCATTCCCCTACATCCAGTCTTTCCAGGACCCTGGGTCTCTCCTTCCATCTTCTTAGAAATCTATTGATATGCGGATTGTGTCTAGGGTATTCCGAGATTCTGGATCAATATCCCCTTATCAGTGACTGCATACCATGTGTGTTCTTTTGTGATTGGGTTACCTCACTAAGGATGATATTTTCAAGATCTGACCATTTGCCTAGGAATTTCGTGAATTCATTGTTTTTTTTTTTTTTTTCTTTTTTTGGTTTTTTTCGAGACAGGGTTTCTCTGTGTAGCCCTGGCTGTCCTGGAACTCACTTTGTAGACCAGGCTGGCCTCGAACTCAGAAATCCTCCTGCCTCTGCCTCCCAAGTGCTGGGATTAAAGTCATTAAAGGTGTGCGCCACCACCGCCCGGCTTTTTTTTTTTTTTTCTTTTAAAATAAAGCATTTAATTGGGGTCTTGCTTATAGTATCAGAGGTTTAGTCCAGAATCATTATGGCAGGAAGCATGGCAGCACACAGGCAGACATGGTACTGGGGAGGTATCTGAGAGTACTTACATTCAGATTCGTAGGTTGGGGAGGGGGGAAGGGAGGGAGGGAAAGAGGGAGGGAGAGAGGAAGGGAGAGAGAACATAATGAAATGTTCACTTCCTCCTTATCCCTTTCCTAAAACAGTGTTTCCTGATCCCCACAGGTACATCCTGTGCAAGCACTTAGAAGCGTCTGTAGCTGTAGCAAGAGGTCAGTTAAACCTCCAAAGCGTCTTCTGTAGAGGGGCCAGGATTGGCTGGCTAATAGGAAGGCTGTCACAGATGAATTGCTGTGTTTCACTGAGACAGGTGAGAGACAAATATGGAGGCAGTGTTCCAGTTCATGCTATGGAGCTGAGGACAAAGGAGTAAATAGAAGAAAGGTGACTGAAATACAGGCATATTCCTTTCTTGCTCTTGGTATCAAAACTATAGTCTGTGCATAAAATCAGAGTGGAATGAAATTGTGAGGCAGGCCATGGTGTTGGGGACTTGAGAAAATATGATAGGAAAGGGTTTTCAGTATCCCATCCCCCACCAAGTGCCTTAGGAAAACCTAATCTACCAAGCTTCTTGTGTTAGCTGAGTTTACCACAGAGAAGCACATACAATTTCATCAGCCTCTATCTCCCTACTATCTCTCCTTTTATCAAAGGAAAAGCCTTCTAAAAGCACATGTGCAAGCAAAATATATAACAAACGAATGCATCACAAGACGTTTAAGAGCACAGATTCTATCCATTTCTATTTCTGTTTATTACTTCCTTTGGGACACAGTGTTAATATTCTCTAGATTTATTAGCTGGTGTTAGTACCTCTACCTTAAAGGTTAGCTTTATTTTCTATTTTCTGTATTCTTTATTTACATTACAAATGATTTCCCTTTCTTCCCCCTGTTCCCCAGTCAACACCTCCCACTTCTCTGTCCTGGTATTCCCCTACACTGATGCACCGAGCCTTTCCAGGACCAGGGGCTTCTCCTTCCTTCTTCTTGGGAATCAATTGATATGTGAATTGTGTCTAGGGTATTCCAAGCTTCTTTTTTTTATTTATTTTATTTTATTTTTTTAATTTACATTCCAAATCACTTCCCCTTTCCCGTTTCCTCCCTCCCCGAAAGTCCCATAAGCCCCCTTCCCTCCCTCTTTTCTCCATTCAACCCCCTCTCCTTACTCTGTCCTGGCGTTCCCCTACATCCAGTCTTTCCAGGACCAGGGGTCTCTCCTTCCATCTTCTTAGAAATCTATTGATGTGCGGATTGTGTCTAGGGTATTCCGAGATTCTGGGTCAATATCCCCTTATCAGTGACTGCATACCATGTGTGTTCTTTTGTGATTGGGTTACCTCACTAAGGATGATATTTTCAAGATCTGACCATTTGCCTAGGAATTTCGTGAATTCATTGTTTTTAATTGCAGAGTAGTAGTCCATTGTGTAGATATACCACATCTTCTGAATCCATTCCTCCATTGAGGGACATCTGGGTTCTTTCCAGATTCTGGCTATTATAAATAAGGCTGCTATGAACATAGTGGAGCATGTGTCCTTATTGCATGCAGGTAAAGCCTCTGGGTATATGCCCAGGAGTGGTATAGCCGGATCCTCTGGGAGTGTCATGCCCAGTTTTCTGAGGAACCGCCAGACTGCTTTCCAGAGTGGTTGTACCAGCTTGCAATCCCACCAGCAGTGGAGGAGTGTTCCTCTTTCTCCACATCCTCGCCAACAACTGCTGTCTCCTGTGTTTTTGATCTTAGCCATCCTGACTGGTGTGAGATGGAATCTCAGGGTTGTTTTGATTTGCATTTCCCTAATGACTAAGGATGATGAACATCTCTTTAGGTGCTTCTCAGCCATTAGATATTCTTCAGGTGAGAACACTTTGTTTAGCTCTGTACCCCATTTTTTAATAGGGTTACTTGCCTCTCTGGAGTTTAACTTCTTGAGTTCTTTGTATATATTGGATATTAGCCCTCTGTCGGATGTAAGGTTGGTAAAGATCATTTCCCAGTTAGTTGGTTGCCACTTTGTCTTTTTGACAGTGTCTTTTGCCTTGCAAAAACTTTGTAATTTAATGAGGTCCCATTTGTCTATTCTTGATCCTAGAGCATAAGCTATTGGAGTTCTGTTCAGGAAATTCTCCCCTGTGCCCATATGTTCAAGGTTCTTCCCTAGTTTCCCTTCTATTAGTTTCAGTGTGTCTGGTTTTATGTGGAGATCTTTGATCCACTTAGAATTGAGCTTAGTGCAAGGAGATAAGGATGGGTCAATTTGCATTCTTCTGCATGTTGACCTCCAGCTGAGCCAGCACCATTTGTTGAAAAGGCTATCTTTTTTCCACTGGATGGTTTTAGCTCCTTTGTCAAAGATCAAGTGACCATAGGAGTGTGGATTCATTTCTGGGTCTTCAATTCTGTTCCATTGATCTACATGTCTGTCACTGTACCAATACCATGCGGTTTTTAACACTATTGCTCTGTAGTACAGCTTGAGGTCCGGGATACTGATTCCCCTAGAGGTTCTTTTACCCTTGAGAATAGTTTTAGCTATTCTGGGTTTTCTGTTATTCCAGATGAATTTTTGAATTGCTCTTTCTAACTCTATGAAGAATTGAGCTGGGATTTTGATGGGGATTGCATTGAATCTGTGTATTACTTTTGGTAAGATGCTCATTTTTACTATATTAATTCTGCCAATCCATGAGCATGGCAGATTTTTCCATCTTCTGAGGTCTTGAATTCATTGTTTTTAATTGCAGAGTAGTATTCCATTGTGTGAATATACTACATCATCTGTGTCCATTCTTCCATTGAGGGACATCTGGGTTCTTTCCAGCTTCCAGCAATTATAAATAAGACTGCTATGAACATAGTGGAGCATGTGTCCTTATTGCCAGCAGGTAAAGCCTCTGGGTATATGCCCAGGAGTGGCATAACTGGATCCTCTGGGAGTGTTATGCCCAGTTTTCTGAGGAACTGCCACACTGCTTTCCAGAGTGGGTGTATCAGCTTGCAATCCCACCAGCAGTGGAGGAGTGTTCCTCTTTCTCCACATCCTCACCAATACTTGCTTTCTCCTGTGTTTTTGATCTTAGCCATTCTAACTGGTATGAGGTAGAATCTCAGGGTTGTTTTGATTTGCATTTTCCTAATGACTAAGGATATTGAACATTTCTTTAGCTGCTTCTCAGCCATTCGATATTCTTCAGGTGAGAACTCTTTGTTTAGCTCTGTACCCCATTTTTAATAGGGTTATTTGGCTCTCTGGCGTCTAACTTCTTGAGTTCTTTGTATATATTGGATATTAGCCCTCTGTCAGATGTATGGTTGTTAATGATCTTTTCCCAGTTTGTTGGCTGCCACTTTGTCCTTTTGACAGTGTCCTTTGCCTTACAGAAACTTTGCAATTTTATGAGGTCCTATTTGTCAATTCTTGATGTTAGAGCATAAGCTATTCAAAGAAACTTTTACAAGAAATAAAAACTATGCAGCTCAGATAACCCAGATACCTTTGAAGGAGCATCTAAAGAAGATCACAATAATTTAATCAGAGGAGACAGATACATAAATATAAAAAAAAACTTTTAAAGGGCAAGTTTCACCCAGATAAACATGAGGGAATTTCAAGAAAGCAAGAAACTCCCATCAAATCAGTACCCATATCTGTAATCGACTGTGGTACCCAGGACACCTTGGAACCCACACCACTGTAGGCCTTTTCCTACCTTAGTGCTCTATGAAAATTTTTTGTTTTACTGTTCAAATATGTATTAGAAAAGGTCTTCCATCCCTTTAAGTCATTCATCCTTAAATTAATGACTTAAGGAAAAAAGACACACACACACACACACGTGTATAGTGTTATTTAGACAAAGGTTCATTAGTGACAACATAAGCTACTTCAGAACCTTTATGCAAGGACAGCAAGTGTCCCTTTATAAAATCACAAATGTCTTTGCAACTGTAATCCGCTGAGCAAGTGAAATGGTGCTATTGTATTTCAGGAGAAGACCTGGTTTGCGCATTTGTGTTTAAAATCATGTGAGGCACTTTTTGCTTTTTGGTAACATGATTTTGGCAGAAACTGCCATTTAGAGCCCAGTTTTGGAATGTTGATGGAGAAAATAAATTCCTACCCTTTCCTTGTCCCCATCTCGCCTGGCTTCTCTGGATTCCTACAAAATGTTTATGTGGAACCCTTGCAAATCATGGCTACACTTCAATGGCACCTCCAGCTCACCTGCTTCCAGTCCCTTTGCTGTAGAGTGAGGTGGTCACAGTCCTGAGACTTGCTGAATGGGTTAATCATTGAATGGGTTAGTTGTGTCCCCTGGGTGACTATGAGTTCTAGATGTGCTGTCGTTACTACTGTCTGTTTTAGCAGCACAGCATGGTGTGATCTTTGAAAGCAGCTCCTCAGTAATATGCAGAAAAATTGCAAAGTAATTCCCTAAGAATTATTTGTAATATTATCAGTACGTACAGTCTGACTCTAGGAAATAGTATGTGGGGCTGGAGAGATGGCCCCATGGTTAGGAGTGCTTGCTCCAGGAACCTGAGTGGTTCCCACAACCCCTATGGTACAGCTATGATTGCCTCTAACTGCAGCTGCAGGGAATCTGGCACCCTCCTCTGGCCTCTGTGGGCACTAGTATACACACATAAGGAATCACTGGAAAAATATTTTAAAATTATTGTTTTTTATTGGAGAATGTACCTGTTTCTTATATTTTCTATGGATTTGCTCTCTTGTGTTAGATCTTAACTGGGGGAGGTTTGTATGGATTTCTTATTTTTCCTTCCCTCTAATGCTAGGGCTGCTTTCCCAGTCTGCTACGAAGTATTTCACACACACAGTTGATAAATGCCTTCATTTTGCTGTTTGATTTAGTGTAGAAATTATACATCAATGGTAACAAGAAACAAATTTTATATCAAAATTATTATGAGAAAATGTGATTATTTTATTTATATATTTATTTTACTTACTTAATTTTGTATGATAGATATACTTAGTTTATAAAAGCAAGCATGGAGAATACCTTATTTTAGCCAAGTTATCGCATCTGGCACTTCTTTGAATTTGTAACTTGATTCATTTAAATCTATATTTTCATAAGACAGGAAACTGACAATAGGAAATGTACTTTAATGTATGAAATATTAAAAAAGGATATGGAGTTTCTTTCTAGTCAGATCTTTTCCAACAATTAATCACTCTTCTTTAATGTTCTCACTCACTGTAAATAGATCCTTGCTAGCCACTAGCATTCTTGAAAAGTGACATACTGATGTTTCTCCATGTGGCAGAGAGGAATGTTCATATTGCCAGAAGCCTTGGGCTCCCCAGAAGGAAGTCCTCCTACACTGCCAGTCCCCTGGTCAATTTGAACAAGAGGCAAGCCATCACAGAATGAATTTCTTGGAAGTGCTGGAAGCTTGGTGTGATGTTGACACATTGCAAAGCAGCAATTGGAAAGTGGAGGTAGGAAAACTAGGGATTGAAAGTCTCCACTATGTAGTGAATTCAAGATTAGCCTGGGATATGTGACATCCCATCTAAACAACCAACCAACCAAAACAAAACCTAAACCAACCCAAAACAAAAACAAGCAAACAAACACATCGCCAAATGAGGAAGAAAAAACGCATGTGTTGGACTTGTTATAGTACAGAGCTCTTACTTTGTGTCAATTCTACTTCAAGAGACTGTCTCTGAAAAATGAAAAATTCCTTTAGTAGCCATGGTTTTACTGTTGAGGTTTTACTATTTTATCTTATTCTATTCTGCATAAGTATGTGCATGTAACATATATAATGCATAGTAATATATGCATATTACTAAAGTTGCAGGCATACACAGGACCACTCTAGATTTGCTATATGAGTTTTGAGATCCAAACTCTGTTGTGCATGCCTGTGCAGTAAGTATTCTTAACTGTTAAGCTATCTCTCCAACCATTATTGTGGAGATTTTAGATGGAATTCTAGGTAAGTAGATAGATTAAGATCTCTCTGTTGTGTCTGTAAGCTCTGACATCATTGAACTAGTTCACTTTCAGAGTTCTTTTCGAAATAAATATGTTGGATTTTTTATCATGTTCTCATTCAGCTGAAGAAGGGGAAAAACTAATTAGGAAAGAAACAAGAAATTGATTAAACAGACGTAGCATCAAACTGCCTTCTAAAATACATATCCTTATCCCCATCTATCCCTCAACTGTCATCAGAGAAGTTTCTCATTGCAAAGGCAAGAAGTTAATACGATGACTCACAATAGACAAAGTGTGGAGGACAGGTGGCTATGGAGTGCTCGGTCCCATGAGTATCTGTATGACTTCCTTTCCCCAAGGCCCAGTTCACACTGGCTTAGAATGGGTAGAAAGACAGTAAGAGACAACAGTAGGGGAATGTGACGGTAGAGTGTTTTGGAGAGGACAGGACCATTTTACATATGGACTCACAACAGCTGTGGTTGCTTGTACAAGACCTGCACATGATCAACCCTGTCCACATTTCTGCATGGATGGGAGAGGGGCTCCTGGGGTGCCTCCAGGAGCTGAGAGTATTGGCAGTTGCTGGCTGCTGGGAAAGGGAGAGCCATTTTCCTTCAAAGGTGTGGCATCTAGTAGGTTGCCCATGCTCCATGGATAGCCCTATACCCAGGAAAATGTAAAAAACAAAAGATATGAATTTGGGAGAGTAACATGGGGTCCTGGAAAACTTGAAGGGGAGGAAAAGAAGGAGTAAGATTAAAATGCATTGTGTACGTGTATGAAAATTCTCTATGAGTAGAAAATAAGGCAGCTGAGAAGGAGGCCAGCATGACAGTGCACATGTGTGAGTGCCTGAGGGGAAGCTGGTATTAATCTGCAGCCATAACACCTCCCATGCACTACCACCAAAGCCATGCAGCCATCTCGAGTTATGTGCTTTTGTTCTGACCTTCAGGGATGGAAAGCTAAGGCTCAGAGAAGGAAGGCATTTCCCAACTTGGCATCCTGGCTTGTGTAATTCTATCATCTATACTGCCAAGACTTTATAAATAATTCTTCAGGAAAGAAGGCAAATGGCCATCAACAGTCCAACTCATCATGTCATTAAAATCTTCCTCAATTCCTAGAACCGGAATCACTTCAAGTGGTTATTTCATGTGTGGACTATCAGGCAATACCACGTCGTATAAAATATGTTATCCTCTTGGGATGTTGCTAGGACCCTTCATTCTTGTGTTGACTTCTCAGAGATTTTATTCAAATCTCTTTCTCTAAGTACTGCAATGTGTTACTGTCAAGAGAGCAAGAGTTGTATATTTTTTTCATTCCTGTAACTTAGTCTGTAAACAAAACAAAACAAAACAAAAATTAGAGAAATAGCAAATGAAACCATGAAAATGTAGCTGCTTCAGGACTTGACTTTCGCATAGGGAATAACTTTTTACACTCACAATCCCTGCGTGGCAGCCTATCTTTCTGTGCACTGAAAGCTTCTTGGAGACAAGGAATGTGTGTTTTCATTTATTATTTTCAACCCCTAGCACAGGGGAAGGCTGGTAGGTCCTCTGCAAATGGTGTCTCCATAGAAGAATGAGTAATATCTGAATAATTTTGTTATTTTGTTATAAATTTGTTATATCTGAATTTACATGTGGCTTTTAGTGCAGGTATTGAAAATGTAAACTCTATAATGCATGAAAGAGTTCAATTTAAAGTCACTTTTCATTTTTGAAGGTATGACATCTTGAGTACATAAATAAAAAATTAGGTGAAAAAGTTCTTTTCACTGAGGGTGCATGCCTGGACTACAGAAAGAGTTAACATATTACAATCATTCATTAGAAATCTAAAGAATTGGCTTAAAATCCTGTCTTTATTGTGCATAAAGAATTAATGGTCCATTCTGTGTATAATGCCAACATGTATTGAATACCCACTTCCTAGGTTTCTGTGTTAGAAAAAAGCCAGGTCAGGAAACACAGTCATTTCTGATGTCTGAAAATGCAGTCTTCCTCTTTGATGTTCATGGTGGCACACTTTGGAGTTAAGGATTTTAAACCTCTAGGTTTGCTGCCAGTCTGAGATTTCTGAGCTCAGTGAGGTTCTTCCCTGTAATAGAGACTCTTGAACATCATTCACACTTCAGAGTGATCCTCGGACAACAGTGAGCCTGTAGTACACTACAGCAGATTCTGTCCTTCAAAGTACTTAATGGGTTATCTCAGCCTCCACACCTCAGCCTGCAAGAGTAGTAGGTTCTTCATTCCATTTTATCTGGGGAGCAGAGAAAATTGAACAAGTGCACCCCATTTCTCATAGCTGGAGAATGTCAGAGCTCAGAATGACACCATCAGTCTGATACCCAGCATCTATGGATTACATCACTGTCGATATTGCTCTGCCTAGAGAGAGCAGCACAGAAAATGTGCCAGCACATAATAAGATGCTGAACCCTCCAAAGGAGCACAGCAGCAGAAGTGTACTTCTTATGTGTCACAATGGTATTTGATGCCCCTTAACATGTTAGTGTGGGCTGCTATTTTCTCTGAACCTATTCGTGCCTGAGGGCAAAAGAATACCTTAGATTAACTCAATTAGAAGATTTGTTTGTATGGGGAAACTAATATTTGGGAAAAACCTTTAAATATATACATATGCAAATGTATAACATATACTTCCCTGGCATTCAGTGCAAGTTACAATAGTGGCCCACAGTAGGGTATTATCTCTCTGATGAAGCTATGTTCAGGAAGGGGAATTTATCCCCATGACTGTGACACTCCTGACACACAGTAGGTACACTGGGAGCTCCTTCTGTCATTATTAAAGCATCCATCTACAAAAGAAAGGACTCAGAGAGATGAAAAGCTTCTTGAATTATTTAAGCCTAGGAGAAAATTCTGTTGGCATGTTTCTAAACCCATTATTTAATTGACTATCCAAAGAGCAGAATGGAAGTACAAATCCAAAAATCATAGTACTTTACTTTGCTATGAATCATACTAGATGTTGAACAATTTTTAAAATCATATTGCTCATGAAATTAGAGTCACTCATATACGCTTGCTTGATTACATAGCTAAGGGCAGAGATATGGCTATATTCTGGTTGTCTAGTTTGAACATTTATGTCTTAGTTAGGGTATCTATTTCTGTGAAAAGACACCATGGCTGTGGAAACTCTTATAAAGGTCAACATTTAATTAGGGTTGGCTTACAGCTTAGAAGTTTAGTCCATTATCATCACGGAGGGAAGCATGGTGGCATGCAGGCAAACGTGCTGGAGAAGGAGCTGAGATCTCTACATATTGATCCACAAACCACTGAAAGAGACTGTCAGCCACTTTGCCTGGACTCCTGGATCTGAGAACTCAAAGCCATCCCCCACACTTCCTCCAATAAGGCTTTACCTACTCCAAGGCCATACCTCCTAATAGTGACACTTCCTGTGGCCCTACAGGGGCCATTTTTATTTAAACCACCACAATTTGCATTTCAGAAATTGGCATTACTTCAGTAGAAAGGGTTTTCCTTTGTCTTTTGTTTTATAGTCATTTACTAGTTACATTTCTAATCTTTGCGAGAAAATAACAGAGAACAAGTCAAAGGAGGAGAAATATTTGGTTTGTGGTTCCAGTTGCTTCTGTTTATGGTCATGTGGCTTTTTGTTTCTGGAACTCTGGTGAGAGAGAACATTGTGAATGTATGAGACAGTTGTGCACAGCATAGTGGACAGGAATCAGAAAGTTGGACCATAAGAGGTGATACCTAACTCTCAGGGCCATGGCCTTAGTAACCTATTTCTAACTGGCAAGTACTACTTTTCAGCACCTTCTAATGCTGCCAAAGCAAGGAGAGAATTATCTCACAGGAGTTGTCCTTTGACCTCAGCATGCATGCCAGGACACATGTGAACCTGCACGCGCGTGCGCACACACACACACACACACACACACACACACACACACACACACACACACACACACACACACACAGTGTCAGCAGATTGTGAATCCATCCAAAAATTAATTGATTAATTAGATCACATTCTTAGGATCCAATCATTTCCTAAAAGCCCTTCAACTGCCAATCCACCTCCTAGCACCGGAGATAACATGGGACATTTCACAATCAACCCAAAGTAGCTATTATGATTTTTTAATTGTATGTAAGTTTCGTTCAAATGAGGCAAACAAAGCCACACAAAATCATACTTTTCAAATGAAGTAAGTATATCTATTGACAGAGTCCAGAATACCTGGGTTGCCTTCCATTTGGTACCATGAGCACCCAGGGTCATTAATTTTACCCTGTAAATTTTTGTAGGAGTTAACCAGGGTTAACTTAATCATCTCAGAATTACTTCCTTGCTAGGTAACATGTGGTACAGTTATTTTGTTTTAGTTGTACAAATCTCAAAAACAGTGTGAGAATTAACACATCTTCCTGCAATGGTTCTTCTCTTCTTGTCCCCCCTGCCCAGTGGTAAGAAGCTTATCATATAACATAGACACCACATGGCCCATATCATATAACATAGACACCACATGACCCATGTATATGAATCCTCTCAGAGATGAATTTCTCTCAGAGAATCATGAATGTAGCCAGAGCTAGACTGAGGTGACAACCTATGTGATCAGGGTCACACCACTCAGCAGCATTATACTTGCAGTGTGTTAGAGCCAACATCAGCCTTCCACTTTTATAAAGTGTTTAATGAAAGCCAACCATGTGATCAGATGACTGCTACAGGCATTTACTAGGTCCTGGAAATGACATGACCCCCTTTCCTGTAAGTGTTAGAACCAAGAGGGGAAAAAAACCCTCTGGGACACATTCAATCTTATGTGATCTCTCAGACCTCAGATTGGTAGTTGCAGATATACTCAAAACAGCAACAATAAAAAGTTAGTAATGGTATCTCAGCATTAAGCCTTAGTACGTTAAAAGCTGCTTCTGAATTAAGCTCACTTGTTTAATGAAGGAAAGAAAGACGTAAGTCTTCTGTAAACATTCTGCATCAGTCAAGTGAGAATTGTAAAATTTATTTCACATTGTTTTGAAATAGCCTTTGCCCTTTTAACTTGGAAACACCTTTTCTTCAGTCGGCCCTTTTTAGTTAACTTCTTTAACATTCTCTGGTCAATGCAGAACTTCTACACACATTTTCCCAATGCTAGGAAACCGTATATTCAGCCGCTGTAATTTTTTACGCATTCAGTGGATAAGGAGGAGGTCTCTTAGGCTCCATGTAAATTCACATTGGATGACTCCAATAAAAATATAGAGATTTTTGTAACCTGGCACTGATTTCTTCAGAGAATCCAAGATGTGGGTTACTATTAGTTATTATGAGTGGGTTAAGAGTTCTAGAAGTTTTATTTATAAATATGTTCAATTTTTCACATATATTTATACATTTACATTTATATATATTTATACACAATATAAATATTTCTATATGTCAACTTAATATTCCTTCGTAGTCCAGGACTGAGCAGATGTAGATGAGGGCCCAAGACAAAGTAGGCATACAGAATAGAAAAATATGTTTCCCACTGTGGGAGTAGAAACTATTTATTCTGATAACCTCAGAGGCTCATTATATATTCAGTTATCACTGAAGAGTCAGGATATACCTTTCTGACTCATAATCCCATTCCTATCTCCCTTCTGTGTTTCACTCATGCAGACTCAATTTTCACGTTTTTTAAAGAGAAACGATGAAGAAGATAAACTTCTTATATTAATAGAAGAACTCCTCTGCAGGACAATCAAGCCAGGCTGTCAGTGTGTTAAAGACAAGTCATATCTCAGTCCCTTCTGACATGCTTGCATTTAGCATGGGGCCACTGGGCACTCAGCAGCTGGTACCTGAGTTAACACTAGTTTAGTTGTCATTTTGTATAAAACTCTTCATATTATACTAGGGGTTTTTGAATTATAAGAATAGAATCATGGGGAATAATTCATGTAAATTTACATAACTAAGAGAAAGAAAATCTTTTGAAATGAATATTTAGCTAGATAAATTGTTCATCCAAAACTTAAAGCATAAGAAATTTACATTTTGGCTTGGAGATTCTCTTTATTGATGAATTACACTGTGTCCATCTGCTCCAGCACTGCATAGATTTCTGCACTAGTGAGCCAAATGGGTTATTCACCAACCTCATATGCTGATACATTAAAAACTTCTGATTTGTAAATTGTATCCCTAATCTCTCTTTGTTTAGTGATAATGAAATTATGAAATTTGTACTTAAAATTGACTTTGCAATTCTCCCCTTTATCCTAAAGAATGTAGAATGTAGCTAACTAAGCTATTGCATTAGTGCTGGTCTATGGCTCTTTCTCTCCTTAACCGAATATTTGAAACATGTATCTGCATGTTGTAGAGAGTAGCTGAAAAGACTTAAAACTTGGGTTACAAAAAAGGTGTGTGTGGGGTGTGTGTGTGTGTGTCTGACTGGTTCATTTATGGACAGAAAGACTATCTTAGACTGGAGTAGTCATTATACATTGTCCACAGGTGCTTCTATGATGTGAGGTGTTGTCATGTGACTTGTATTGGCTAATGAAACATGACTAACTGTGACTGTTACTACTTCTCAGCAGATACTTTAGAGTCCTTTTCTTGTCTTTTTGAATATGGGAGTGTGTGTTGAGATGGTCTTCCATTAGACACTGTCGCTCGGTGACTGCTCTGTGGTAACAAAGTGAGGATGAAAAGGACCTACGATTTTCTTTCTTACATTCACTTATGTATTTAGTGTTTGGTGAGGATGTGCATGCCACAGATCACACACAGAAGTCATAGGACAACTTGTAGAAGTGATTCTTCCCCTTGTATCCTGTGGGTCCTGAGGTTTGAACTCACATTCTCAAGTTTGGTGAAGTGCCTTCCCCTGATGAACCATCTTGTCAGCATGAGAAAGGAACTTTTGAACATTGCTAACCTTTAGAGATTTAGAGTCACTTTGTTATAATAGTATAACCTAGACTAACCTACCTTGAACATGATTCCTATCCTGTCTCCACAAAGGAAAATACTGCTTTATTTACTGTATTTATATGACATTCTGGAGGAATAAATTAAATAAGACATTCTGAATTTTAAATATATAGATTTGCTTTCAACTTCTCTTTAAAACTGTCAGAAGTGAAAATGATGTTTAACGAAAGAAAGCCTGCTTTAACTGTGTGCAGTATTTGCCATGCATGATATCGGATGGTTGTAATTTAAGTTAGAAAATAGCAACCACTATAGTCAGGATTCTTGGTTTGTTTGTACACATGAATGTTTATGTAGTATTTACATTTAGGATCATATACTGAGCCCTAAATATCATTGTAGACAGAAGTCCATTAATGTGCACAGAACTATAAGAGAAATATAAATTATGAGTATGAATTTCATTAAATTATTTTTCTGTTCTCTTTAAGTATTTGAGTTTACTCCTTTTGTGCTGTGATAAAGCACTGATCCAATCTGACTTGGAGAAGAAAGGGTTCACTTGACCTACAGGTAACAGTCTATCATCAATAAGGCAAGACAGAAACTCGAGGCTGGAACCTAGAGGCAGGAGCTGAAACAGAGGCTGTGGAGGAACACTGCTTATGGCTATCTCCTCGTAGCTTGCTCAGAAGGAGTTTTTATACAACTCAGAACCATCTGCACAGGGACAGTACCACCCCTAGTGGGTTGAAGCCTCCCATATCAATCATTAATTTAAAATATGTCCCACAGACATGCCCATAGGTCAGTCTGATGCAGGCAACCCCTCAATTGAGGTTTTTCTCAACCCAGGCAACTCTAGTTTGTGTGAAGATAATGAAGTGAAGCACACTAAACATTCAATTTATGTTTGAAGAACTGTAGACATATTTCTTTAAAATTGTTCCCTCCTCTCTTTGGCTGTGAAAAAGACAAAACAAACAAACAAAACAAAAACAACAACAACAAAAAAAAACCACTGTGGCTATGGAGTGTACAGAAGTTAAAGGGAAAGATGCTAAAAAATATTCAGTTTATTGAGAGAAAACAACTTTGTAAAGAGTTCATAATTACTGAAGTGAATATGGAGGGAACATGGATTTGTGGTGGTTTTTCTTTTCTGTCTTAATTTCTGTCTTAATTCCAGAGAACTGGTCTTGAGGTTTTCTGTGAACTGGGTGGAGAACCTCTGACCTTCTCATCCTGTCACCTTTGAACACACTACATTAGATGTGAGACAATGGGGGTCAGCAACCACTTGGGATTTGGGTGTTTTTTCCAATAACTCTTTCCCCAACCTGGTGCCTTGATCTGCTGCCATCCTGAACTGACATTGTGGTGATCGATGGTTAAGACCATTGTTAGGGCACCTGAAATTTTCGAAACTGCTGGGCTATGGTTAATTTCATAAATATTGGATGAGCCAGAGTCTGCCAAATGGCTTCAGTGTGTTTACTGGGCTCCTAGGAAGCAAACACAAATGGGTTTGGTTTGGTTTCTTTAAGTAGTGGAAGGAAATAAAATCACTATGGAGAGTGAGAGTTACTGCAAACCTTCAAGGATTTTTCCATAAGGGCCATTTCACTTACCTTCCCTAACAGTCATTTATTGACAAGTTTGTAAGAGATACACAGCTGGGCAAAGCTGTCTGACATGCTAGTCACACACCTGTCTCAGTGCTGACTCTGTCCCCCTGCTGCCTTTAGAGGATGTGAGAGCACAAATAGGAAGATAAAATAGGGTTTTAAAAAGCATTTGGCTTTTACTTTTAAAAAAATTAAAACTGTAAGTCTACCAGGTTTTTTAAAAAAAGTGGTATTTATATGCCCTTACTCCACCTTTTTTTTCCCTGAGACTGTTCCTTTCTCTGGGTCATACCAATTGATGAATTTTCTAAACCAAATGCAAACAAGAAGAATTTTTAAATTGCACTGACTTGTGAGAATTTGCAAAAGGAATTATAAGTTCTTGCTAGCCTTTATGGGAGACACACAACCCAAGTATTTTATTTACAAGCTGTGAGCTGAGATGGGGTAGGGTTTGCAGCTATTCTAACTTACATACCAGTCATGTGTCCCTTATTACCTGCTGTTTCTCCTGGCCAGGTGCTCACGGTCCATCTCCTCTCATGGAGGCTTCCTCCTCATTTGGACTCCTCTATTCTCCCTGTCCTCTCTCTACCTGTAATCCCCAGTCACATAATTGAAAACCCACCTACCTCTCTCTATCTACTGCCCAATCACAAGCTTTAGACTTTTGTTGACCAATTGACGTGGGAAGCAAGGTCACACAGCATCATTTGGTGTGCACGAGGATCTCAACAGGGGACAACCAGATCTTTGGAGCCAACATTTAGCATTTGAATACATAGCAGTACCAGATCAACCCCCTATGAGAATTAATTTTGAAATATGGCTGAGAGTGGGAAGGGGAAGTATCGAGAGACAACTCAGGTAATACTTTAAATTAGAAAAGGAAATTCATTGTTGGCCTTGGTTCCCTTGGTAGCTGTAACCTGGGGCTTTCTTTCACCAATGACCAAAATTTTCTCTTTGAATGTGTCACTAGGCACACTACCTTAATTTCAAAATGATGTGTGAATTTAACCTAGCCCATGTCTTTACCTAAGTCATTGGCTCAGCTGCTGAAAATGTTTCTTGAAAGGCCCAAATTTTTCTCTGTGGTAACTAGTTTTGTGTCAAGTTGAACAGAACTGATAGAATGAATATATACATATAGATATACACATACACATATACACACACACACATACACATGAACATGTGCTTTATGTTATATCAGACTCAATGAAGTTAGCAACCATTATTAGTTGTCACAGTATGAGTGTAATGGTAGAGGCCCTATCTTCCTACATTATTGTAGGAGCACAGACTAGAGGTCAAGTCTTTACCACATGAACCCTTAGGGACATGGAAGGTCCAAACAAGCATCAACTCTCACTTTCTTCTAGAGGGAGCCCTTCCTGTTGCTTCTGCCTTCCTATCACCATTGCCCTGGATTCCTCCATGAGAGCTTGCCAGAAGATCATTATATCACTTACCTTTGAGTTTTTGGGTTCTTCTTCCTAATGTTGCTCTTGACATTTTCTAGTCACAGTTGGATTACCATTTAGTACATCACCAGCTCTGAGAAAACTTCCTTGAACCTCCAGAGTAAGAGAAGTGGCCTTGTGTGTTCCTGGAAGAATTTACATATTGTCTTCCAACCTGCTACCGTTGCTTCTTGAACAGGATTTAAGGAACTGTGACCTATGGAACAAATCAGATCCTAACTGTTTCTTAAAGAAAGTTTTAGTGGAATATATCCACGCTGATTTTCGTGGCTCCTACACAACATACTGGCATGTCTGGACAATTTGGGGTGGAGGTAGGGGGATGTTCCATAACTTTTTTCAGTATCTAAGCTTTTCTGGAAAAAATAGTTCTTGTTCTTGGGTTTAAAAACAAGCAATATATCTCTACCTTGTGCACCACAAACATTTATTATTTAGAACAGTGTATTTCAAGGAAATTAATCTAGAATTAGTACAGTATATAAATCAACCAGTCAAGCAAAACTTTAAAAAACAATTAGTCATATTCTATGAGATCTAAGCAGTGTCTGGGTGCTACTCATGACTCCTCAGGGCCAGCATGTGAAGACACAACTGTAAGGAAGGGTGCAAGGATGACTTTGTTAATCATTGCATGGCAGGTAAAATTAACTTGCCAGGATCGTGAACCCAGATCTCTCTTGTAGTAAAAGGAGACAGAGCACAGCAAAGTGCAACACCTGGCATTAAAATGCAGGACAGGAGTACTAGCTGTCACATTTGCCATCTCTAGGACTTGCATGAGAACACACTGAACTTCTCTGCTAATTTCCCATTTATGAAAATTTATATAATCTCTCTGCTGTTTGTTCATAAATCTACTAAATGAGTAGGTTTTAGTGTTTCTTTGGAATACTGTGAAGTTGAAGTAAGGTAAGTTGCATAAAAGGTTTTGAAGTGGCCAGTGTAGAGGAAGCTTTTAAAGACATGATTTTCAGTGGTAAATGTCTCCCTCAGAAAATTTCTTGCTTATGAGCACTACGGCTGCAAATGGAGGCAATTTACATTAAGTGAAATAGAACAGGCACAGAAAGACAAATCTACACGTTCTTTCATCTGTGTGGTTACATAACATAATGAAATCAAAAGTCAGGGAGTGCACCTGGAGAGATAGCTCAGCACTTAAGAGCACTTTGGCTCTTCCAGAGGACCTGAGTTTCTTTTCTAGTGTCTACCTGTGGTGGTTCACAGTCATCTAGAACTTCAGCTCATGAGTATTATTCTCCCTCTTCTGTCTTCTGTGATCATTCACACATACATTATATACACTCACACAGACACATGCACAGGAGTAAGATAGATGATAGGTAGAGAGATAGGTAGATAGATAGATAGATAGATAGATAGATAGATAGATAGATAGATAGATAGATGGATGGATGGATGGATGGATGGATGGATGGATGGATGGATGGATGGATGGATGGATGGGTGGGTGGGTGGGTGGGTGGGTGGGTGGGTGGGTGGGTGGGTGGGTGGGTGGGTGGATGGATGGATGGATGGATGGATGGATGGATGGATGGATGGATGGATAGATAGATAGATAGATAGATAGATAGATAGATAGATAGATAGATAGATAGATAGATATTTCTGAAGGAAAAATATAAAGAAGAGGATCAGAAATCTATGTTTTATTTCAAATTCCTAAAACATAGAATTAGTTCACATGAGACAGAATCGTCCAGTCTGCTGATAGGACATTACATCATATGTGTGCCAAGTTATTGTGGTGTATCCACAACTTTAAAAGTACTGTGTTTCAGTAAAAAATTAACTAAAATTATAAATCCTTGGTATTCATTGTAATGATTTTAAGAAATTCCATGTTATTTCATTTAATTTTGGTATTTTGGTTATCTTCTTTATATAAAAGGTTAGGATGTGGTTCTAGACACAGCTCTATTATCACTCACACCAAGTGTGAATTTAAAAACTTTCTCTTGTTGATATTGTTTACATGTGATATAATATATATCATGGCATATACATGTGGCAGATTGGACTTCTATGGATTCAAAGTCTAACCCTTTGGTGGGGCATTAAAGTGTAGCATGCACTGACTGCTGGAATGTGCTAGAATTATTGCAATCTCATTGATTGATTAGTATCTTAATGTTCTCTGTTAGTGTTTAAGGGGCAAATATCCAAGCAAGATATTAGAAACACACCTACTGTTCTAACAAGTAAGTGGACTTTAACTTTGGGGAAAGAAGCAGATATGATTTCTTCACCTAAGCAGTGTCAAGACTATTTCACACAAGAATAGTCCATTGAGATTTCTTTCTTTCTTCCTTTCTTTCTTTCTTTCTTTCTTTCTTTCTTTCTTTCTTTCTTTCTTTCTTTCTTTCTTTCTTTCTGGATTGGATATTTTATTTATTTACATTTCAAATGTTTTCTCCTTTCCAGGTCTCCCCATCGGGAATCCCCTATCCCATCCCCGCTCCCCCTGCCTCTATGAGAGTGCTCCCCTACCCACCCACTTCTGTTCTCCCACCCTGGCAGTCCCCTACACTATGGCATCGAAAACCCTCAGGCCTAAGGGCCTCTCCTTGCATTGATGTCCAACAAGGCCATCCTCTGCCACATACATGGGCAGTGACATGGGTTACTCAATGTGAATTCTTTGGTTGGTGGACCAGTCTCCAGGAGCTCCCGGGGGATCTGGCCTGTTGACACTGTTACTCCCTCCAAGGGGCTGCAAACAGTTCTTGTGTGTGAAGACACACAAGAACTCAGACTTACAGAGAGATTTGAACTTGTATCAGTCCTCGGAATCACCTCGAGTGTGGTCAACACTCAAATGCATGAAGACTCATGCATTTCCAAGCCTGTGCTGTTTCTGCTTACTCTAGTGGGGAGTGGGGCAGGGAAGGCAAGAGAGGCTGAATCCCAGGGAAGTTATCTCATTTTCCTAGAAAAGCCAAGATTTTGTTTATCCTAGATGCTCTGTTCTTGATGCTAATTACCGATTAGGCATTTAAAAATTGTTTGGAGAGTCCGAGCTTCAGCATTGAGTAATCATTACCTGTTTAGATAAATTCAAAGATGTCTTTGATTTAGTATGGATAGGTCAAATTAGTTTCCTAGTTTGAGTGCATTTTTGTAATATGTTTTTGAAAATTTCATACAAGTACTGTATTTACATCATATTCACTCCCCACTCCCTCTCCAACTGTCTTCTACTTCTAGAACTCTTCATTTTTGTTTTGTGCATTCACACACACACACACACATACACACACACGCACACACGTAAGCATGAGTACACACAGAAACACACACATACAGCCTGCCAAGTCTATTTAGAACTATCCATGTATATGTCCATGTATTTTTGTTTAAGGGATTTAAGTCTGACCATTTAGGATTGGGATTAGATAATTTTATCAGGGGCTCATCATGGAAAATACTGGCTCTTCCTCCCTTAGCATCAATTAATTGCCTGTAGTTCTTAATCTAGGAGGAGCCTTGTGAGATTTCACCCATCAACATTAAAATGTCACCTGGTGTTGTCATTGTACTGATCTTGCTTAGACAACTGTACTGCTAAAATATCATGTTTGCAAATACCCACATGCATAGAAGACATTGTTTCCTAACAGATGTCCTGGTCCTCTGGCTTTTACAGTCTCTCCAACCCTCCCATGATATTCCCTGAACCTTCAGTGTGAAATTACATTGCACCTGTATCAATAGGGATAGGTACTCCATAGTCATTTTCTCTACATTTTGATCAGTGAGTATTTCTGTAATGGTCTCTGTCTTTGGAGGGAAAAGCTTCTTTGCTGAGGGATAAGAGTTACATTTATATATGTGTATAAAAAATCAGTTTTCAGAATGTAGTTGAGAATTATACTTGTTTAGAAAAGTGGAGGTAGTTGGTTGTCTTCTAGGCTCCTGTGGCCCAAACAACCATGGATGGTTAGCCAGGTTTATAGTTACCAACAGTAAATTTCCCCTATTGAGCAGGGCTTAAGTCCAACTATACAGTTGTTGGTCATCCTTAAGATACATGTGTAACTGTTGCACCCTTGGGCATATCTTGCTATGCTGGTCAATGTTATACTTCACAGGCTTTACAGCAGAGTAGGACTATTGTTTACTTTTCTTTTTAGACAGCTTGCATAGTACCTTCAGATACAGTGAGAGCTAGGCCTCAGGAAGCAGACTTCTGGGTCACTTACAACTTGATTTCTTCAAGTTGTATGACTAAAGTGCATTGTATCTTCAATAAGAAGGTCTTACCTTTACATTATGGGAAGCAATAAAGGAGAACACTAATAGCCTATATGTCTTTTTTAGTCTCTTAGACTCCGCTGACTAACAAATAGAAGGAAGGTTTCCTATGCCTGGTAGTGGGATTCACCACACTAAAAGGAGTAATTTCATTTAAACTCAGTGTGTGTCTTTAACTAAACAGAAAATAATATTGTTGGTTACAGATTTTGCAAGCATCCTTAGTGTTTGTTATCATTTCCCCTTCTCCTTTTATGTTGTTCTTCGGTTCCCATCTCCAGTTAAAGCTCCCCACATTAAAATCAGGCAACAAGGTAGTCACTCAACGTGGAGCCATACATATTTTATGAATCTCATATATACATGTCACCTCATACTTTCCTAATCTGTCCTTTAACTTCTCTCAAATATACCCTGAGCATCTTCTACATGAACAGCCTCATCACTGATAACCCTGCTTCCTCTCAAGTGTAGCTAAATTATCATACTAAAACACACATGTAGCTATCAGTTCTCATTAGCACTTCTAAGAGACATATAAAGTGGCATGCTGAGGCCCTGGCTGTGCACTCTAAGACTTGCATTGTCTGCTCTCAATCTGCTGCTGTTTCTTTTTCATAAACAACTTTTATATTTACTCATTTATATGTTTAGATTGGGAAAGCACATTTGGATATCAGAGGACAGCTTATGGAAATCTGTTCTTTCCTCCCATCACATGAGTTCTGGGAATCAATCACAGGTTGCTTTGTTTTTGATTTCTGATCTCTGTAAAGGTGAGAGAATAAATATTGCATTAAGCCACTACTAATTTTGTTAGAAATTTGTTATTGTATCCCTAGGAAATTAATACACTAAACTGAATGACCTTGAACACTTTACTCATGTGGAAATTTGTCCCAGTGATGAATCTTACTTAGCCAAGGGTTGTGTGAAGGAAAGGATTTCTGGCATAGTAATGGCTTAGGACAGTATCCACGCAGAGTTAGTGCTCCTTATACACTTTGCTGCCTATGAGTATGGTTGTTCTTCTCTAGAGATAACCTCTGTCTGGTTTTTATGCCTCTTTTGAGAAGTAGTATGGCATAGCTTAAAAAATAATAACTGAGTTCAAATTCAGAATGTGTTGCCATTTAAGAGTAATTTTGAACATCTTATGAAACTTTGAGCCTCAGTCTTCTCACATGTAAGATGATCAAGTAACCCATGCTCTTTAGAGATATTGTGGCAAGTAGGGATGCTCTATGTCTCACTGATCAGATAAGGGAGCTCTCTTCTTCTCTACCACATCACTAAGACATGAATAGTTTGAATGATAAGTGCACCTGCCTTTAATTCCAGCAGTGCAGGGGTGATGCTGCAGGATTGACAGTTGGAGGATACAATCTGGGGTACATAGTGAGTTCACATTCAACCTTGAGCTCATAATAATACCATGTGTCAAAAAGGGAGTGGAGTTGATTTGTTGTGTAAATCAATCTTGCATTGCTTATTTAAATTACAGTCTTAGCAATTCTGTATCTTTCCAGTATTTTTTTTGTTGTTTATGAATTTTGTGTCCTTTCACACACATTCCAAAGGTTATCTCCATCTTGGGGATGAGAATGCTGAACAGAAGCACCTGATCTTTTAAAAATGTATCTTTTATCATTTTATGAACTATCAATCATGGCTTCTCTTGTGTTTTGTGAAAGAGGGAAAAAACTGAGTTTAACATTCTTGACAAGCTTTCTGCTTCTGCATCTGGAAGACAAGTTTGGTCTCGCTTTTGCATAACTTTACCAGTAGTCCTGCTCAGAGTATTTGATTCATGTTGTACTGTCAATGTTAAGACAGCCAATCAGCCTAAGTGTGGTTCATTATGGTGTGTGCCACTCAAATATGCACTGAGAAAGACTTTCAAGGCAGGGCTAGGAGACAGAGTTAATTAATAGAAGTAAACAGTAAGAAGTCAATGAGGGAAATGTCTGAAAGAAGCAATGCTCCATTGCACTGCTGCTGTGATTCTCACTAAGCCTGACATAGCACAGATGGGATCCAGTGTTAACGATGTTGGCAATAAGGCCATCACTTCTCAGCAGCTGTTAGCATCTAGGCTACACTGGGGCCTCAATGGAAGATTTCATTAGGGATTCTTAGCCCATTTGTGTCATTGCTTTCACTATTTGACAAGAGTAATTTAAACATCAGGGAAACCATGGTATGTCCTAAGAGGATTTTCTTAGGAAAACTGTAAAAAACAGGATTTCAAGGAAGCTATCTAATCATATGAGTTCAGGTTCTGAAGTCATTATTAAGAAAAGAATGGAAAGCTCAACAGATCTGTATGTGCAAGAAGGGAATGTACTAAGTACTTTTTGATGCTATACAACCTGAAAACATTTCACTGGAAAGAAAATGTTGCAAATAACACACACACACACATACACACACACACACACACACACACACACACACCAATTTCATCTTCCTTTGCTTACCAATTTCATAATTGTGAAGATAGATGACTGAATAAAGATGCTGATAAGGGCCAGTAGAGCATAAAACTGTGGAAAAGATGATAATAAGTGATATTTATTTTTATGACAGTATTAAAATTATACCATTAAACTAGCTTTTCAATGCAAACTTTAAAAATGTCATGCTGTATTCTCAATATTCTCTTAACAAGACACTATACTAATAATTTAGAGAAAAGAACAAAGGATGAGGACTATTTATAAATTAACTAGTCATACAAAAGAAATGCAAATCAAAGCAGCCCATATTTCCAATTGTACAGTTCTAAAACTTAAAAACACACCATAATGAACCACACTTAGGCTGATTGGCTGTCTTAACATTGACAGTACAACATGAATCAACTACTCTTAAACACTTAAAAAACAAAACTAAACTAAACTAAACAAAAACCTTAGTGTTGATGAGTCCTCAACATGATGAGGACTGCTGTGATAAATCAACTTTTGTGACATCCTTCTTGTGGACAGCTGGAGTTTAAATGACAAAAATATGTCCCGTGGTTTGAATATGAAGTATCTTTCAAAGGTCCATTCTCTTAAATTTACTTTACATCCTGCTCACTGCCCTACTCCTGGTCTCAAGATCCATCCATTGCCTGCCAAATTCATGATGTTTTTGTTTTTAATACCTGAGTAGCATTCTATTTTATAGATATACCACATTTTCTTTAACCATTCTTCAGTTGAGCATCTAGGTTGTTTAAACTAGGTTGTTTAATCTAGGTTGTTTAAACTAGAAGACATTATGAATCAAATGCACCTAACAGACACCTATAAAATATGTCACCCAAACACAAAAGAATATACCTTCTTCTCAGCACCTCATGGATCTTTCTCCAATTGGCATTATAATTGGTCACAAAGCAAGCCTGAACAGATACAAGAAAATTGAAATAACTCTTTGTATCTTATCAGACTACATGGATTAAAGCTGAACTTCAACAACAGAAATACCAGAAAGTTTATGCACTCATGGAAATTGAACAACTCTCCACTCAATGGGTCAGGGAATAAATAAAGACAGAAATTAAAAACTTTCTAGAATTCCATGAAATGAAGGCATAACATACCTAAATTTATGAGACACAATAAAAGCAGTGCTAAGAGGAAAATTCATAGCGCTAAGTGCCTCCAAAAAGAAATTAGAAAGTTCTCACACCAACAATTTAAAAGTATACATGAAAGCTCTAGCAAAAAAAAGAAAAGAAAGAAGAGAGAGAGAGAGAGAGAGAGAGAGAGAGAGAGAGAGAGAGAGAGAGAGAGAGAGAGAAACTCACCAAAGAGGAGTAGAAGGCAGGAAAATAATCAAAATCAGTTCTGAAATTAATCAATTCTAAACAACGAAATCAATACAAAGAATCAATGAAACCAAGAGCTGATTCCCTGAGAAAATTAAGGCAGAAAAACTCTTAGTCAAACTAGCCAAAAGACAGAGAAACAGTATCTAAATAAACAAAATCAGGAATGGGAAGGTAAATATATAACAACAGACACTGAGGAATTCAAAGATCATTAGGTCTTACTTCAAAAGCCTGTACTTCACAAAATTGGAAAATCTTAAAAAAATGGACATCAAAAACATCTTCCAGCATGATCAAGTCAACTTTATCCCATGGATGCAGGGATGGTTCATTATACAAAACTCCATAAATGTAGTATACTATACAAATAAATAAAAAAATAACATGATCACCTCATTAGGTCCATATTTTTAACAACTTCAATAGCTAACAATGCTATTCTCTCTGTGTATTTGATGGGACATTGTGGCAGAACAGTCAGGAAACAGAGCCCTGTTGGGGGCATTAATCATTAAGAGTAGGTGTCAATGTGTTATAGCTCAGCCTGCTACTCTCTAGTCTCTGTTTTCTGATCTTTCTAGATGTAAAGATCTGAAATTTGGGCTACTGAAGGTTTGTCTCCCTTTGGTTTAGTTACTGTTGCACGTGTTTTGAATGGAAATTTTTACTCTGGGCCAAAATTCCCTTGTTGGAGTAATGATTTGTTTTATGAGAGTTAGGAGAATGGTTGAGCCTTCAAGGAGACTTTTATTTTCTTATTTTTTTCAGCAGTATAAGAATTATAAGACTATTGGGACCTGTAAAACTATATTAAATGAAGTTGACATTATGAAATAGCTATGAACATATGGGACTGTGGAGAATATTCTATTTTTCTATGAAGTATTCCCTATATCTGTTTGAACACTGACCACCTATTGTGGTGCTATTTTGGGAAGAGGTAGAACCTTCTGGAGGAAGTACATTACTGGGCACTGAGTTTGAAGTTTTGTATTTCAGTCTTATTTCCTGCACAGTTTCTGCTTCCTGGTAATGTGAGGAGTCGCAGCAATGAGCCATCAGAAATGTTTCTGGGAGTAAAACAGTATCCCGAGATTTTAGAGTAGAGTGGTATGATAGAAATTCTAGGTAGATGTTCTAGATTCTGAGATTGAAAAAAATCTTTGTAGAAAAAGCCTGGCACATGCACATTTGTGATAGAATTCAATGAGCATTCCTAATAGTAAGAAAGAACCTAGCTGCCATGGGAGGATAAACGTTTTGAGAGTGGTGAGCAAAAGTGGTGGCCAATGAACTAAAGGGAGAGGAGCCAACAATGGAAGCTGATAAACAAGCCAGATCAGACTGTGTTCTTAAAGATGAGAATTGAACATATTTCCTGACCACCAGTGTGCAGACTTTGTTTATTTCAGTGTGGTACAACTCATGCAGACATCATAGGTCTAGTTACAAAATTTCAGTGATCCACTGATTGTAAAAATATGGTTGTAAGGTGGGACATGATGAACAAACTATTGATTTTACTTGACACTCAGACATTTGATTCAGTTCTATGCAGTGAGTAATATTTTTGGGATAGAGCTGGGACAACACAGAACAGCAAGTTGGGAGCCCGGATGACAGCTTCATAGAGCACGTGAGTGCAGGGGAACTGGAAACATTGCCTTCTCACACCCTCCTACTTTCAGAATCTGTAGTAGTTTATGAGCAAATAAAAGATAGATCTTTGATACTTATTTCTTAGGTCAAGTATGTTAATAACATATGTATCCATGCAGTTCACAAATACATGTACACACATGATCACATAGCATTATTAAATTTCAAAAATGACAAAAAGAATGATATGGAGAGTAAATCTTCTAATGTTAAAAGGAACTTTTGGTTTGTAAAACCTTGGGCACTATTTCTTTTCAAAGACATTTCCTTATGAAGGGGCTTGCACTTATCACCTAAGAAGGAAAATCATCATTTTCTTTACCAGATCACTCTGGGTACTCTTCTGTTGCTGTGAGAAAACACCTTGGCCAAGGAAATTTGTAGAAGTAAGAGTTTATTAGTGCTTAAAGTTCCACAGAGTTAGAGTCTATAGTGTATAGTGAGACATGGCTATAGAAGCTGAGGGCTCCCGTCTTGAATTACAAGCATGAAGACAGAGAGAGCAATATTGAACTGATACATGTCTTCTGAAACTGCAAAGACCACTACCAGTGACAAACTTTCTCCAACAAGCTTGCACTTCTAAACCTACCCAAAGCCCACCACCAAGTGGGTACCAAGGTTAAACATCTGAACTTTTGGGAAGGCATTCTCATTCAAATCATCACACAGAGTCTACATTAAGATTTATAATTTTGTTTTATCTTTTTGAAGGACAAGAGGTTACCTCAAAATAAATATTAATAATTTCTAATGTGCTTTTGTGCTTGAATATAAACTAGAGAGAAATGGGTAAAATCAGATTTTAAGTGTATTGTAAATATGTCAGGCAAAAAGACAAAAAAAAATATCTGGTACATTAGGCCACACTTTCAATTAGGATCAATGTAATATAATTTTATGTGTAATGCTTGGGATATCTACAAAATATTTTAGCTCATTAAGCATGATGTTCAACTGTGCATTTATCTAAATCAGGTTTTATTCTGGCTCCTGACTGAATAAAACATTGGATCGTCTAGATCTTTGTACCACCCCATCACCCACCTCTAGGACACCATTCCCAATGAACTTGGGACCCAGGGGCAGCTATTCACATGAATTATGGCCCTGGTTCTCCCTGGAGGTGTAAGAGGTGTAGTACAGACTACTCTCTTTTATCTTTTGTGAAGGAAAATTGGTTTCTCTCACCTACAACAAAGTATCACAAACAAACACTACTTGACAAGACTTTGTAGGCTTTTCTGACTACAGTGTTAGGCTAAGGCAGCAGGGAAAATCTACACATCAATGAACAGAAAAAGGATTAGAACAGAGAGCCAAGAGAAAGGATAGTGACTCTTAAAGCACTTCAAATCACAGCTCATGAAAAACAGATGCTGTTCTGAACTATAATCCCACCAGAACCAAGGGCTTAGCACTTTAGTCCCTCAGCTTTAACCAGGTTTTTTTTTCAACTGATATGCAAGCAAACTGGAGTCTAAGCTAAATTGAGAAAAAGGCTTAGCACAGAATTAGGTTTCATACAACTTAATTTATGATGATTTATCTCACAAGCATTTTTTGTGATCACAAAGTTCTGTTGTCTAAAGCCTTGGTATACAATTTGTGTCTTCCTCATATTTCTAAGATAAACTCTGCCTGAGAATAGGGTAAGATAGGAATTAAAGTCATGCTACATAAGCAGTAAAATTAATATTAACCACACCATCAACCAGTAAGTAATGCTTCTTGTAAGAGAAGCTCCATTCTGCATAATTTAAACATATGTTAACTAATGTTAACTAGTTGCCCTTTACAAGCCATATTAAGAGGAAGGGTCTGTTATTTGCCTCATTTAAAAACATGTTTAAGGAAGCGAGGTCATTGAAACAAAAATAGAACCATTCCTCTCTCCTGAGGAAAAAAAGACATAACAACCTTTAGCTTGAGTAAAATCAAAAGACAATTTACAGCATGAAAAATAGGATTTGGGCAGTTAGACACATAAAAGGAGACAGACAGATCATTTCACTAATAAATATAAATTTATTTTCAATGCTAGGCTTCTGGAAGGTGACATTTTACCAGCCCATTGACTGATTTAAAGTGCATCATAGCAGTAGAGTAGGAGAGATGGCCCTGCAATGAAGAACATTCAGTTAAGGTCTGTGTTGCTCTGTTAGAGGATCCAGCTGTGGTTCCCACCACTCAAGTCTGGCCACTCAAAACTTCCTGAAACTCCAGCTTCAGGAGGCTTTGATATTTTTAGCCTATGCAGCAACTTGCATGCACATTCATATATTTATCTACCTATAGATAAACAAATACACATAATAAAAATAATCCAAAAATGAAATTTAAAAAATTAATTTTACCCAAGATTTGGTAAACATAAACTTAAAAGTGAACTTCAAAAACATAGGGAGAGAGATGGTCTAGAGTTCAGGTCCCCAACACACATGTAAATTATATATGGTATGTTAGCACACCTGTAATTTCTGTGTTTAGGAGGCAGAGACTTGGGATTCCCAGTGGCAAGCTAGCTAAGAATCCAGCCTCAGTCATCAAAATGGTGAGTGAAGAGACACCATGACCAAGGCAACTCTTATAAAGGCAAACATTTAATTGAGGCTGGTAACAGGTTCAGAGGTGGGAAGCATGGCAGGGTATAGGCAGATACAGTACTAAAGGAGAGTTCTACATCTTGATCAGAAGGCAGCTAGGAGGAGACTATGTGTTTCACACTGGATAGAGTTTGAGCATGTGTGTGTGTGTGCGTGTGTGTGTGTGTGTGTGTGTGTGTGTGTGTGTGTGTGTCTGTGTCTGTGTCTGTGTCTGTGTGCGTGTGTGACCTCAAAGTCTGCCACCACAGTGACACACTTCCTCTAACAAGGCCACATCTCCTAATAGTTCTACTCCCACGGGCCAAGCATTCAAACACCTGAATCTATCTGGGCCAAACCTATTCAAACCACCACAGATGGTGATCAAGGAAGACACCTGATGTCATCCTCTGAGATTTACATGGATACAAATAAAACATACATGTGCATTTACACTGGCACACATGTATGACCATATACATGCATACATACATATATACCACAAATTCACACATGCAAAAGATGATTCAAAAAGGAAACTTGTGGAAATAAGCATAATTAATTAAACTAATAACATTTCTGCTTTGCCTTCATTGTCCCTTAAATTTTCCATTTCTTATGCAAACTATGCAGAAGGTGCTGTGGGAGGCAGACCCCTGCAGCAGCAGTGGAAAATCCTGTTCTGATTCAAGCCTGCATATGAAGTCTGTGCACACTAACACGGTGATAGCATACCAGACACCAAGGTCAAAGTCTATGATAAGAGAAACATAAATTGTTGCCTTGGGTTTTGTGGAGGTAGAATGGGTGTCTGGGTGGGACTGAATGAAATGATTGAGTTTTCCTGAGGTGAGAATGATTGAGTCCTGAAAACTCCTAAGGGAGTTCTAGTTTTACTTTTCTAGTAACAATGCTTCTCCATATGAAGTGTAGCATGAGGAGAGTATGCTAGCATGACCTTCTCAATAGACTTATGTCATGCCTCAGTGCTTTAGTACTTCTGGGGAAGATGAAACATGAAATGTCATTAAAAGAAATGGTCTTTTGTTGAAATAACCTCTCCATAATAGTAGTATTGTTGTATTTACACAGGAGTACAGATAAGCTCACAAATAAAAATCACAGGGGGAAAAAAGAAAAGGAAAATTAAGAATGTCCATACTCAACTTAAGGGAAAACCTGACTTTAGAGAGATAAAATGAAATACTAGATGTCAAAGATGCGGCTATCTCCTAGTTGAATTTGATCACACCAAGTGATACAGACAGAAGGGGATGCCTTTAGAAGTCCTAAAAACTCTTATTTGCATGCATGTAAAACTCAGATGGTGACATAAGGTGTTTTCCTTAATCACCCTCTGTGGTGGTTTGGGTAGGTTTGGCCCTGTTAGTATATCCAGGATAACTATACATTTATAGTCCTTGAAAAATAACATTGTATCTAATTTTCACAAAGGTAGCCAAGAGACAATGAATATCTGCATTACTTAGCTGAAATATGTTTCTAATTAGTCCTATGTTTCTCTAACATTCGACTTAGAAAAATGCATAAAAATGAAGCCCTACTTACACTGAATTGATGTTTCGAAATATGACCTCGTAAGGCAAGGGCCTGACTGGTAATAGTCATCGAGGAGCCTAAGTTGTGCTTTGAAGTACACTGTGAACTTACCTTGGCCTGACTTAGCCAATCAAGAACATCTGGAAACAGTATTCATAGCTGGCTTGTGTTCCATTGTGAGTGCTCGAGGTGATTCAGCAGTAGACCTCATAGTGGCCATCAGCCTGCAGGCTGAGCATTTAATTAGTAGACACTCCTTTGCTCTACTGGGAATTTGGAAGGGTCCCCTTGAAATTTTATCACCAGAATGAAGTAACGTGGAAGGGTGGATTTCTTGAGCTCTTGTAGGTCTGATGCGTTCTCAATGTGCAGAGATTTAAAGTGTAAACTCCCACACAGCAGCTGAGATAATGACACCAACTCAAAGCATAAATGTGGACTGATCTAATTTTAGTCGGGTGGCAGTGGATTCTCTTTGTAGAAATGTTGTCTGTCTTCCTGCTGGGATGGATGGGAAAACACAGCTCATCACACACTGAGGCAAAGCAATTTTCCTCTTACTCAGAGTATAATGTGCAGTCTGTACGAAGTAGGTCTCCTCTCTGCTAGTGTTGAAGTTGCTTCTCCTGGGGGCTGTTTATTGGGTAAAAATAGTGCTATTAGATATAGATTAAATAAAAAAAAAGAAGAAAATATCAGTTATATTTAAATTTATTTAAATTATGTACACAATTAAGAAATTAAAGATGTATATCTATTTCTTCTGGTAGATCCTACCATTGAAGAATTGCTGTTCTGAAGGGTCAGTGTGACGTGGTGAGTGCAAGATCAGATAGGACTCGGGTTTAAATCAAAAATCTACTGTAGTGATCCTCTGAAAACTTGGACACATGCACATGTACTCAGCAGTACTGCTACAGAAACTAATTGAGATTCTAAAGTGAAATAGACAGCCTGGCACTGACTGGGCAGTTGGCAGTTTCTGGGTGCTATCTCTGGGTGCCACAGTGCTGGAGGAGTTTGTCTTTCTACCTGCCAGACAAAGGGTGTTTATAGATACCTGCTTCTCTCTGATTTTCTCAAGTAAAAATTGCCTCAGGATACTGCAAATCAACCATAATATGACCAGGTCCTCAATGTCCACCTCTCTCCTGCAGGCTCTTTCTACTTCAGATCTGCCATGATGTGAACAGGTCCTCAGTGTGACCACCCTACTGCAGACATCTTAGTCTACTTGAGAACTACCATAGTCTGAGCACATGCTTAGTATATGTCTCCCTTCTGTAGACAATCTCTACTCCAGGTCCGCCATCATGTAAATAGGTGATCAGTATCTGTCTCCCTTCTTCAGGCTCCCTCTTTTCTAGCCATGTTTCTCATTTCCTTCCATTACTTCCTGTCCCTGCTTCAGATCAAGAAAATATAGAAGAGACCAGAAAGTCACCATTATTTATTGACCACCATACAGCAGTGTGTGTGTGACCTTAACTACTAAAAGCTGACACAGTTCCATGGTCCAAAGATAACAAAGGTCATGTGGTGTCACCACAGAGCTGCACAACCAGGTGGAGTAGCCAGGCATTAGCAGAGCAACCCTTAGCTGATTGAGCTCTGCTTGTGTGAAACACAGAGGGTAGATTGTAAATAAGGATCTGAAATCTTGCCCAACTCAGCCATTTACCAATCACATGCAGGAGAATGTTCCCTCAGCCCCAACTCTCAGCTTTCTTTCCTGTATAACTGACCCCCCCCAAAAAAAAATAACCTACTTATTCTGCTTTCCATGAAAGCTCTTTATGAGAATGGAATACTTTGTAAACAGTACTTGGCATTCTCTGTTTAAAGCCTTTGGGGCTTTGGAATCGCACATTGAGGGGGTATACCAGGTTAAAGAGGAAATGTAAATGTCACCTAAATATCCTAGAGTTTGGCTTCTCAATTGTGTCAGAATTATTAAGAGTACTATTATAAATGCTGATTCTGGGGCCTCTGCTCTAGAATTTCTAGTCCATTTGGTCCATCATGAAGCTTACTTTTTAACAAGCACACAGTGATAATACAGAGCCTAGAGCCTGGTCCTTGACCAAATGCCATGCCATCCCCTAAGGACTAGTCCATTGGGACAGTTACTTAGAAATAATAAATTGAAAATGGATATGCTGTAGATGATAACTTTTGGAAAACTCACATGAAATAAAGTAGAAAATTGATTAAAAAGGGAGGCATTCAACATCATACATTAGCTTTTTACACCCTACCCACAGGCAGTTTTTAAGTGACTAGAATGAATGAAATAAGTCAGTCAGATAAACAGATCTATGCTCAGTAAGGATGTAAGTTTGTTGCTACATGATCATCATCTCTTTTGATATGTTTATAAAACTGAAGAACAAAAGAAGGCAACTTAAGTTTAAACTACACAGAAAAGAATTATCACTTTGGAAATGTGATAAGTCCTGCTATGTGCAGGTTTCTCCTGATTATTAACTGTCCTTAAATCATAAAAGTTAAAGCTGCATAGTCACAAGGGGAAATGTTTCTCTAAGCTAGCCAGAGATGATAAAAGTTTTAACTCTTAAATGATTTTATTGATATATAATTCACATATAACACAACTAATTAGGTTCTGTTGTATTACATGAATAATTTTGATTATAGTAAAACATATATCACATGACATTTCCATTTTAACTATTTTTTGAACCTAGAATTTCATGGCCATAGCCATATTCACAATGCTGTGAATTATTGCTGCTATTTACGAACTTCTTCCTAATATCTGTCAGAAGCTTTATAGCCATTAAGGAATAACAGCAATCTCTACTTAGCTTCCCCATGTACCTGCCTATTGTGGATACTTCAGTTAAGTAGTGATTCAGATATTTCATGGCTCTTACAGACCCTCATGGTACTTGCTCCAGTCTCTATAGGGTTTTTGTAGCCATGGAAGTCAGACGTGTTCCTGTGTATCTCAGTGGGAACTTCTGGAAGTCTTGTTCTGTGTTTACCCAGCTATTCATTCTGCGTACCCTACAGTTTGCAGTATAAAGGAGCCTTCCCCACTCTGTCATATCTGCTTCCACTTTCATAGCATGTTACACTGTTTATAATTTCCTCCTTTTCTATTTTATCTTCCACTTCCCCTGGAATATGGAATTCAAGAATGCAAGGTAGGTTACCATTGTTCCTCCTTCCTGAGACCAGATCTGAGACAGAGAGGAAAGGATGAGGAGGAGTGTGCACACACATAGACAAAACTTGAGAACCGGGCTCTGCATTCTGTCCCATGCCTTCTATCCTGTCATTGAAATCTTACAAAAGAGGGCAGCAGCTGAAGAGAATCCCATAGCTCTTACACACACCTTAATTAAATGCCTTCTAGAATTCTTCTCTTTCTTGTGATGTTTATGTTTTATGAAAATATAGGACTTCACACCTTGAGGCAGCTTTCTTCTTTTGTATCAATTTATGCACAGCAGCGGTATGTAACCAGTGGTATAGTGTAAGTATGTAGCAAAAATGTTCACTATCAAAGAGAAGCCTGGCTAATTGTTGATTTTTACATCTTTATGACATTAGGTTTTATTAACCAAATACACTGACTTCTGCCTCATAATGAGCAAAAAGAAATCAAGTGCAAATGCCAGGTTGTGGCCCTGACCCTGCTGCTAGCAGACAGGATTCTTTCTAGGCTCTATGGAGTTGGGCAGTTGACATAGTAAAACCTGGTGTGAGAGCCCAGCCCCAGCCTGAGCATAGTGATGATGCTGCCCTTCACTCTGGCAGAAGCATACATCACTGAGTGAACACCTTTGTGGAATCATAAGGAAGAGTGTTTTCTGTTGAATCACAGCTTAGACACAGAGGGAAAACCATCATCGTAGAAAAAGGTCGAATGGTGGTTAATGTTGACTATGATTTGACAGAATTTAGAATCACTTAAGAGAAAAACCTCTGGGCATGTCTGTGATGGATCACCTAGAGTAGGTTAACTGAGGTAGGAAGACATACTGTAAACATCAGTAGTGTCATTCCATGGTTTGGTTTCCAGACTGAGTACAAAGGGGTAAGCCACGAGCTGCTGTCACCCTCAGCTTCCTGACTGTGGGCAGAGTGGTCAGCTGCCTTACACTCCTACCTTTGGCTTTGGCTTCTTCACTATGGTGGACTGAACTGTCCAATATTCAGACAAATTAACACCTCCTTCCTCAAGATGCTTTTGCTGAGTATTTTGAGATAGTAGTAGGGAAAGTAACTGACAGGTAAGGAGGAGAACACTGCTAGATCCTTAGATAACCTGCATATGCATGCATCAGATGCACAATGAACAGAACTCAAGATACTGCATACTGGGTGAGGATGTGTACAGCTTTAGAGAAGTGTGGAAAGCAAGTGATGGTGTCTTAGTTAGGGTTTCATTGCTGGAAAGAGACATCATGACCAAGGCAACTCTTATAGAGGACAATACTTAATTAGGGCTGCCTTACAGGTTCAAAGGTTCAGTCTATTATCACCATGGCAGGAAACATGGCAGCATCCAGGCAGGTATGATGCTGGAGAAGGAACTGAGAGTTCTACGTCTTGATCTGACTACAGCCAGGAGAAGACAACTGGCTCTTCCTCAAGGGCTAGAACCTGAGCACTAAGAACCCTCAGAGCCCACTTACATGGTGACACTTCCTCTAGCCTATTCCAACAAGGACACACCACCTAACAATACCACTTCCTATGAGCCAAGCATATTCAAACCACCACAGATGGCCACTCAATTGTTCTAAAACCAGGTCTATACTGGTTGCAGAAACAAGATAACATGAAGACACTGTCTAGCTGATAATGCTGGATGATGACAGGACAAACTAAATAAAACAAAAGGGGGCACAGACTGTGTCCTCCAGGCTCTCAGGTACAGCTAGGATTTTCAGTTTGTGTCTCCATTGCTGAGGTTGCACGCTTTCCTCTCTCCTCTATGCTTTCCATGGAAGGGCTTTTCCAGACAATAAATTCCTCCCCACTCCTCACAAATAAATAAACAACCAATTAAAAATAAAGTGATTTCTGGCAAGTGCTGTCTAAAGGCTATTTTAGAAAATATACACCATAATACTATCTAGGCAGCTTCTCAGACTTTTTATCGAGGGATCTAAATATGCAGCTGAACAACCTCAGGGCTCCCCTATCGAGCATCCACAGTGACATTTGGAGCCTTTCATGATGCAGTTTCTAGTGCTGGGCAGCTTCCTGCTCATCTTTGTAACTACACACACCATTTCTCATACACCCTCATGCCACTGCATCTGGGTGACAGGAAAAGCTAGAAGTACCTGGAAAGATGGCAGTGTACAAGGACTTTCTCCCATAAACCTTGTGAGTTTACAGTATGCATGCAATCCTCCCTCAATCACAAATGACTCAACTTGCTATAGAACCCATGAAGAACTAGGTTAAATATCAAAACTTGGCAGTACCCCTAAAACCTGAGGTTGTAAGACTCTTAGAATTAGAGAAGCTTGTATTCATTCCTAATTAATTTACCTCAAGCATTAGTTTTAAAACAGAAATGTTGCTGAATTTTCAAGAACCCTTCTTGCTGGTGACTAGAATGTAGAATGTGATTTTACTAAAAAAAAAAACCAAAACTGTAGTTATTTTCAGTTCATACTATGAGTAGTAAAATTGTCTTCATTTCATACTATGAGTAGTAGTGAAATAAATTTATTTCCTCGCCTTCATTATTTGATGTTTTTCCTCAAATCTTGTTTCTCCTAAATCTTACCATCTAAAACCATTGTTGAGTATGTCATTGTTCCCTGACATGATTCAGGAGAAAACTAACAAAATCTTCAAGACTGTAATAATGAAAGTGAAATGTAGAAATGTTTCAAAATCATTTATTTGAGATGAATTATCCAAGGATTTAATTGTCGGTTTGTTGGGCTGTGTGACAGTGTGATTATGATGTCCCCTACAGGTGCATGTCTTAAATTCTGGGCCCCCAAATTGGCAGTGTGACATAAATCACTGGGAGAGGTTCCTTAGTGGGTGTTTTGACTCTGGACCCTTCCTCTCTTTTTCTCTGCTCTCTGTCAGCCGTGAAGTAAAGAAGTGTCTCTGCACTGTAGCTACTGCCATGATGGTGCTCTATCCAAGCACATGGATCAAGTAATCATATGCCAAAACCAGCAATGCCATCAGCCAAATGAATGTCTCCCTTCTTAAGTTGTGATATTGATCACAGAGGTGATGAAAGTAATTCACATAGATAGGCAGAGCTGGGCTGTGCAATCTGCCACACACTGAGGACTCTAAACACAACTGGTTTGTTTTGAGGTGAGCTACGAGTATAAAATACATGCTAATTTGTTTTGAGGACTTACTGAAAAAAATAAAAAACAAGAATGTAAAATATTAATAACATTTTTGGTAGGTAGCACACAAGAAACTATTATTTTTGACATACTGTGATACAGTGTCAATAAAATTAAATTATTTGTTGTTATTTATGTTTTAAAATTTAACAGAAATAGTTTTGTTAGTGTCCATTGGACATGGCTGCTTTAAATAAACTAAAATTTCTAGGTATTTTGCTGGAAAGAGTTGAAGTACATTACCCATGGAGACACAGTGTAGCTAGTTTGGGTTTTTTAAAACTTTTTTTAATTGGTTCTTTGGGAATTTCATATCATGCACTGCAATCCTACTCATTTATGATCTCTTTCATATCTGCCCACCATACTTTCCCAAAAGAAAATAAAAAGTAAAAATAAAAACTAAAAATAAATGAAAAAACCTTCTGCTACCCCTCTAGGCAGCAACTTACTCCTCTCCCAATGGCAGCCTCTCTCACACGTTACATTTGTTGTGTGCCCAGCTCCGTCTCACTCTACCATTCCATTCCACCATCTCTCCCACCTACCTATCACATATCCACTCGTAGTGGCACTGGACCCTGCAGTGTGTCCTGCAGCACACCTCTTGCCCAAACATCTTTACTTCTCAATGTTCATTTCAGTGAGTCACTGGCCTGGTTTAAAGCCTCTGGCTTCAACTGTACTATCAGTACTGGATCCTCACCAGGACTCCTCTCAGATATCCTGCTGTTGGCTTGTGTCAGAGAGATCCTGCAGCTTTGGTTCTATAAGACCAGAAACTTCGCTTGCTCCACCAGCTCACAGATGGAGTAGATGTTGTAATGGGCCAATTCAGGGCCCTAGATCTTGGTCTGAGTGGTAGCTGAGTTGGTCATATGGAGTCACTGCAAGTCCTCTCTTCTCAACCCTGGCATGGGGCGGGTCCCTCTCTCCCACCATGTCACTGTAGGTACTGCAGGCCAGCAAGGGATGGGGCAAGCTTACCATGGCATTCTGGACATCAATATGGTCACTGGTGGCTGCCCAGACCACTGACCTGTGCATGACCTTTGATGGTAACACAGGCCATGGACATCAACACAGATCTCAGCTACAATAGGACCACAGACTCAGACATGGTCCTCAGTGGCAGCCCAGGCCAGGATATAACCATGGTCTCAGGTGGCAGCACAGATCATTCAGATCAGTTTGGATCCCAGTGGCAGCACCTCCCACAGAAATCAACATGGCCTCAGACAACAACAGCACAGGCCACAGACATCCAAATAATCCTCAGTGGTGACAAAAGCCACAGACATCAACACAGACCCAGCTGTGATAAGAGCATGGACCCAGAGAAGGCCCTCAACAGCAGCTTGGGCCTGTATATCCCATGGCTTCAGGTGGGTGTGCAGGCTTCTCATATTGTAGGGTTCCTCACCATGTCTGAATGTCCAGTTCCATCTCTCTCCACAATGCGAGCACCACTCTGCTTCTCCATCTCTCCCATCTTTTCACCATGTACTTGATCTTCCTCATCTTTCCCACACATCTTTGCTCACTGTAATGGCACCTGTCTCAAGTCAGAGTCAGGCACTTGGCTGTATTCTACAGTTATCTGCCAGATAACATAACCAAAGCTCCTCCAGAACCAACTGGAAAGGCACCTCTAGGAAAGAAATTGCCACTTCATTATCAGCAATAATGTTATCCTTTATCCTTCCACTGAAGTGACAAACACATCGTTGCATGTGTTGAGGGACTTACTGGATCTTTAATTGCTGTGAAAGAAGGGATTGGCACACACTACCATGTACAGCAGAGTCACACTCAATGTATTCCCACATTTGTCTATGATAAGCCAACTGTCTATACCAATGTGTCACTCCCAGAGGCATCATTACCCAGGGATTTAGATTTTTCCAGTATTATCTTGAAGACACATGAATTTAATGGGTTATGTATTGAACTGTCAGGTACAAATATAAACATGAAGTCTTCTGTTTCCAGAGACTTTTCTGTGAATGCTCTCTGATATGTGAGCAGTCTAGAATAGAAAATATTAATATAAAAATGAGTCTATCTACTCTGGCAACAGGGCAACTGGGACCTCCAGACACAGGGACAATCAAGCATAATAATGCTTGGATCTCAGCCAGCTTGTGTGCTCCCTGCTCCCAAGAGTTGGGCAGTTCTGCGGTCACCTATGTGCCAGCTCTGCTGTGGGACATCTGCCCTGTAGAGGGAACCCTGAACTGGGACGGACCCCCACACTGGGAAAGAGTGCACCAGCCTCCCCTTGGTGACCTCTGCTCTGGGGATCGACTATACTGAGCCTTTGGATGTGAAGGGATTCCCCAGTATAACATCACTTGGGGCAAGGCACATCAGGGCTCCAAAGTCACTCAGGAGCAGGGTAGTCCCTCAGCAATTGGTGCCAGAGGAAACCCGGTTATCCAGGGGGGCAGAAATAGTTTGCAGGCTCACAGGAGGTCCAAGCAACAGGAGTGACAGCAGGACCAACTAACACCAGAGATAACCAGATGGAAAAAGGCAAACGTAAGAACGTTAGTAACAGAAATCAAGACAATATGGCACCATCTGAACCCAACTCTCCGACAGCAGCAAGTCCTGGATACCCCATCACACCCGAAAGACAAGATCTGGATTTAAAATCACTTCTCATGATGCTATTAGAGGATTTCAAGAAGGACACAAATAAATCTAATAAAGAATTACAGGAGATCATGAATCAACAGTTAGAAGTCCTTACAAAGGAAAGACATAAATCGCTTAGAGAAATGCAGGAGGACATGGATCAAAGGATGGAGGCCCACAAGGAGGCAACACAAAAATCGCTTAAAGAAATGGATCAACGGGTAGCTGCACTTTCAAAGGAATCACAAAAATTGCATAAAGAAATGCAGAAGAATATGGATCAACAGATGGATGCCCATAGGGAGGCAACACAAAAATCGCTTAAAGAAATGAATCAACGAATAGATGCCCTTACAAAGGAAACACGAGAATTGCTTAAAGAAATGCAGGAGATGATGGATCAACAGATGGAAGCCCATGAGGAGGAAGCACAAAAATCGCTTAGAGAAATACAGGAGAACTTGGGTCAATAGGCAGAAATCCTGGAAGAGGAAATGCAAAAATATCTTAAAGAAATACAGGAAAATACAAACAAACAAGTGAAGACTCTAAGCAAATCCATCCAGGATCTAAAAAGGGAAGTAGAAACAACTAAGAAATCACAAAAGGAGACAACTTTGGAGATAGAAAACCTTGGGAAGAAATCAGGAGCCATAGATGAAAACATCAACAATAGAATACAAAAGATGGAAGAAAGAATCTCAGGTGCTGAAGATACCATAGAAAGCATTGGTTCAACAGTCAAAGAAAATGCAAAATGCAAAACTTTTAACCCAAAACATCCAGGAAATCTAGCACACAATGAGAAGACCAAACATAAGGATTATAGATATAGATGAGAGTGCAGATTTGCAACTTAAAAGGCCAGTAAACATCTTCAACAAAATTATGGAGGAAAACTTCCCTAACCTAAAGAAAGAGATGCCAATGAACTTACAAGAAAGAAGCCTATAGAACTTCACACAGAAAGGACCAGAACAGAAATACCTCTGGTCACATAATAATCAAAACACCAAATGTACTAAACAAAGAAAGAATATTAAAAGCAGTAAGAGAAAAAGGCCAAGTAACATATAAAGGAAGACCTATCCGAATCACATCAGACTTCTCAACAGAGACTATGAAAACCAGAAGATCCTGGGCAGATCTCATGCAGACTCTAAGAGAACACAAATGTCAGCCTAGACTGCTATACCCAGCAAAACTCTCAATCACCATAGATGGAGAGACCAAGATATTCCATGATAAAACCAAATTTACAAATATCTTTCCACAAACCCAGTCCTACAAAGGATAATAGGTGGAAACCGCCAATACAGGGAGAGAAACAACCATCCTATAATGCCTGAAGAAATAGAAGTTGTCATTGGAAGTCTTCCAATCAAAAAAAGCACAGGTCCAGACGGTTTTAGTGCAGAATTCTATTAGACCTTCAAAGACCTAACACCAATACTCTTCAAACTACTCCACAAAATAGAAACAGAAGGAACACTACCCAACTCATTCTATGAAGCCACAATACACTAATACCAAAATCACACAAAGATCCAACAAAGAAAGAGAATCTCAAGCCAATCAATCTTACAAATATCAATGCAAAAATAATCAATAAAATTCTTGCCAATCGAATCCAAGAACACTTCAAAATGATCATTCACCAAGATCAAGTAGGCTACATCCCAGGGATGCAGGGATGGTTCAATATAAGGAAGTTCATCAATGTAATCCACTACATAAACAATCTCAAAGAAAAAAAAACACATGGTCATTTCATTGGATGCTGAAAAGCATTTGACAAAATTCAGCATCCTTTCATGTTAAAGGTCTTGGACAGATCAGGAATTCAAGGCCCATATCTAAACACAGTAAAAACAATTTACAGCAAACTGTTAGCCAACATCAAAATAAATGGAGAGAATCTTGAAGCAATTCCACTACAATCAGGGACTAGATAAGGCTGCCCTCTCTCTCCATATCTTTTCAATATTGTACTTGAAGTTCTAGCTTGAGCAATTAGACAACAAAAGGAGGTCAAAGGGATACAAATTGGAAAAGAAGAAGTCAAACTATCACTATTTGCAGATGATATGATAGTATACTTAAGCGACCCAAAGAACTCCACCAGAGAACTCCTACAGCTGATAAACAACTTCAGCAAAGTGGCCGGATATAAAATCAACTCAAGCAAGCCAGTAGCCTTCCTATACTCAAAGGATAAGCAGACTGAGAAAGAAAAAAGAGAAATGATACCCTTCACGATAGTCACATACAATATAAAGTATCTTGGTGTGACTCTAACCAAACAAGTGAAAGATCTGTATGACAAGAACTTCAAGTCTCTGAAGAAAGAAATTGAAGAAGACCTCAGAAGATGGAAAAATCTGCCATGCTCATGGATTGGCAGGATTAATATAGTAAAAATGGCCATCGTGCCAAAAGCAATATACAGATTCAATGCAATTCCTATCAAAATCCCAACTAAATTCTTCATAGAGTTAGAAAGAGCAATTCAAAAATTCATCTGGAATAAGAGAAAACCCAGGATAGCTAAAACTATTCTCAAGAGTAAAAGATCTTCTGGGGGAATCAGTATCCCTGACCTCAAGCTCTACTACAGAGCAATAGTGTTAAAAACTGCATGGTATTGATACAGTGACAGGAATGTAGATCAATGGAATAGAATTGAAGACCCAGAAATGAATCCACACTCCTATGGTCACTTGATTTTTGACAAAGGAGCTAAAACCATCCAGTGGAAAAAAAGATAGCCTTTTCAACAAATGGTGCTGGTTCAACTGGAGGTCAGCATGCAGAAGAACGCAAATTGATCCATTCTTATCTCCTTGCACTAAGCTCAATTCCAAGTGGATCAAGGACCTCCACATAAAACTGGACACACTGAAACTAATAGAAAGGAAATTAGAGAAGAACATTGAACATATTGGCACAGGGGAGAAATTCCTGAATAGAACTCCAATAGCTTATGCTCTAAGATCAAGAATTGACAAATGGGACCTCGTAAGGCAAAGGACACTGTCAAAAGAACAAAGCAGCAACCAATAAACTGGGAAAAGATCTTCACCAACCCTACATCCGACAGAGGGCTAATATCCAATATATACAAAGAACTCAACAAGATATACTCCAGAGAGCCAAGTAACCCTAATAAAAAATGGGGTACAGAGCTAAACAAAGAGTTCTCACTTGAAGAATATCTAATGGCTGAGAAGCACCTAAAGAGATGTTCAGCATCCTTAGTCATTAGAGAAATGCAAATCAAAACAATCCTGAGATTCCATCTCATACCAGTCAGAATGGTTAAGATTAAAAACACAGGAGACAGCAGTTGTTGGCGAGGATGTGGAGAAAGAGGAACACTCCTCCACTGCTGGTGGGATTGCAAGCTGTTACAACCACTCTGGAAAGCAGTCTAGCGGTTCCTCAGAAAACTGGGCATGACACTCCCGGAGGATCCTGCTATACCACTCCTGGGCATATACCCAGAGGCTTCCCCTCCATGCAATAAGGACACATGCCCCACTATGTTCATAGCAGCCTTATTTATAAGAGCGAGAAGCTGGAAAGAACCCAGATGTCCCTCAATGGAGGAATGGATTCAGAAGATGTGGTATATTTACACAATGGAATACTACTCTGCAATTAAAAACAATGAATTCACGAAATTCCTAGGCAAATGGTCAGAACTGGAAAATATCATCCTTAGTGAGGTAACCCAGTCACAAAAGAACACACATGGTATGCAGTCACTGATAAGGGGATATTAACCCAGAATCTCAGATTACCCTAGACACAATTCGCATATCAGTAGATTTCCAAGAAGATGGAAGGAGTGACCCCTGGTCCTCTAAAGACTGGATGTAGGTGTTGCCAGGACAGAGAAGCGAGAGGGAGTTGAATGGGGAACTGAGGGAGGGAAGTGGGCTTATGGGACTTTCAGGGAGGCATGAAACGGGAAAGGGGAAATCATTTGGAATGCAAATAAAAAAACTTAGAAAATAAAACAAAAACAAAAACAAAAAAAAAAGTGAGTCTACCTTTTACATAAGAAGACTACAAGATTATAGACATATGTTTTCCACAGGATCCTGGTGAAATGCATGCATTCTATCTCCTTTTGAGTTTGTAACTTAAGTTTTTAAACTTTATCTAAATTCGACCCTAATATGAGTGTAATGACCTCTTCTACATGCCAAGGAGCTTCTGCCATCTGTTGGTGTTTGTGGAGTTCACTGCAATCACAATCCCAACAGCATCATCTCTCTCCTAGTCCACATTGCATTATCTAGACTATTCTGTTAGAAAATTCAGGAGAATGTATAGAATAGGATTGGCAGGATTAATATAGTAAAAATGAGCATCTTACCAAAAGTAATACACAGATTCAATGCAATCCCCATCAAAATCCCAACTCAATTCTTCATAGAGTTAGAAAGAGCAATTCAAAAATTCATCTGGAATAACAGAAAACCCAGAATAGCTAAAACTATTCTCAAGAGTAAAAGAACCTCTGGGGGAATCAGTATCCCGGACCTCAAGCTGTACTACAGAGCAATAGTGTTAAAAACTGCATGGTATTGGTACAGTAACAGACATGTAGATCAATGGAACAGAATTGAAGACCCAGAAATGAATCCACACTCCTATGGTCACTTGATCTTTGACAAAGGAGCTAAAACCATCCAGTGGAAAAAAGATAGCCTTTTCAACAAATGGAATATTACTCAGATATTAAAAACAATGAATTCATGAAATTTTTAGGCAAATGGATGGAATTAGAAAATATCAGCCTGAGTGAGGTAACCGAAACACAAAACAACACACATGAATTACACTCACTGATAAGTGGATATTAGCGCAGAAGCTTGGAATACCCAAAATACAATTTATAGACCAAACGAAGTTGAAGCAGAGCCTTGTTGGTCTTCAAAGGCAGGACAGAGGTCCTTGGTCCTGAGAAGGCTGGATGCCCCAGTATAGGGGAATGCCAGGACAGGGAAGAGGGAGTGGATGAGTTGGTGAGTAGGGGAAAGGGGGTGTTTTTGTAGGGAAAAACAGGAAATTGGATAACATTTGAAATGTAAATAAATAATCTAATAAAAATAATTGGAAAAAAACATTTTTGATTTAACCTTAACATTGTTCATTTTGAATTTCATGTTGTCTATGATAGCTGGTTATGATAAGAACATACTGGGCTATCTCCTATTGATAAAAAATATTAATGCTTCTGTAATTGGTCAGAAAAACTGTAATGGGGGCATAGAGTTTTTGCTTTCAGAAATACCATATGAATCTTTAAAAATATGTAATAAGATGGTCAAACTACATAGATGTTTTTAAAAAGAACAAAATATAATCCTAAGAAAACCATGAACAGTCTATTTTCTTGCATAAGGATCAGATAGATACCAAGTTACCAGTTTCTCCCCAACACTTCACATACAGCAACGTTTTTTTGTGAGAATTTATAAAATATACAATAAAAAATCGAAGCACTTACTAAAATAATAAGGTTCTCTTTATAGGATTTTATAGAGGCCGTATGATATAGCCATAATTAATCTATTTACAATTTAAAAGGGAAACTGCTACACTAATACAATTTACCTAGGGTTCAAATAATGGAGATTAAATAACACTGAATGTCATATGTTTCATGGTTTACTGCACTGGTCACTTGCTTTGTTGCTGTGAAAGAGTACTTGGCAGAAGAAATTTAAAGAAAGGAAGAATTTTTTGGTGGTTATACTTTCAGAGCTCTGTCATGGTTAAGAAGGCAGAACAGAGTTCATGGTAACTTGTAGCACTGTGGCTGCTAACTACATTTTCTCTGCAACTAGGAAACCAAAAATGAAAAAAAAAAATCAACCCATCTATTCTAGCAAGACCCCATCTCTTCATGTTTCTATTTCCTTTAACATTTCCATTAGCTGGAGATCAAGTTTGACCACTTTAGATTTGGACCAAAACAGGTACTTAGCATTAAAATTAATTTTAAAATGTAGTATAAATTTCACTAAATCTGTGCTATAAATGCTAAATCATTTCTAGTTTAATAAATTCTGTGAAATTAAATCTGCAAATGGAAATAGATAAGTCAAGTCTTTTTTATGATATAAAAGAATAATATAGGGATGTTGAGATGCCTCCATGCATCAAAAGGTTACTCAACATGAAGACCCATTAGGGGGTCTCTGGCATGCTTAGGAAAGCCAAATGCTGGGGGAGAGAGCAGAGACAGGTGGATCCCTAGAACTCAAGGGTCAACCAGCCCAGACAAATAAGGTTCAGCAAGTGACATACTGTGAATCAAAGAATAAAGAATAGACATTGAAAGAAAGATACTCATTGGATGTTGCTATGTGATTTCTACATTCACACACAACATAATAATTATATCCATACTATGGATATAATATATAATGAATAAGCACATAGATAAATAAATATAAATAGCCAAAAAATAAAACAAAAGCCAAAGCACACAAATGGGCTTTCGAGAAAGCAAGAAGACAAAACAAAGAGCCTGGTGACAGTGTCAAGTAGATCAGGCCTATTCTTTTTTTTTTTTCAATATAATATATACTTTTAATTTTATTTCATTTGCATTTTTTCATATTTGATTGCTTGTTTGCATAATTGAAGATAATGTAAGTTAAACTTTCTTTTTTTTTCTTTGTAACTTTTTTTTATTATTATTTATTTTATTTTATTTTTTTAATTTACATTCCAAATCACTTCCCCTTTCCCGTTTCCTCCCTCCCCGAAAGTCCCATAAGCCCCCTTCCCTCCCTCTTTTCTCCATTCAACCCCCTCTCCTTACTCTGTCCTGGCGTTCCCCTACATCCAGTCTTTCCAGGACCAGGGGTCTCTCCTTCCATCTTTTTAGAAATCTATTGATATGCGGATTGTGTCTAGGGTATTCCGAGATTCTGGGTCAATATCCCCTTATCAGTGACTGCATACCATGTGTGTTCTTTTGTGATTGGGTTACCTCACTAAGGATGATATTTTTAAGATCTGACCATTTGCCTAGGAATTTCGTGAATTCATTGTTTTTAATTGCAGAGTAGTATTCCATTGTGTAGATATACCACATCTTCTGAATCCATTCCTCCATTGAGGGACATCTGGGTTCTTTCCAGCTTCTGGCTATTATAAATAAGGCTGCTATGAACATAGTGGAGCATGTGTCCTTATTGCATGCAGGTAAAGTCTCTGGGTATATGCCCAGGAATGGTATAGCCGGATCCTCCGGGAGTGTCATGCCCAGCTTTCTGAGGAACCGCCAGACTGCTTTCCAGAGTGGTTGTACCAGCTTGCAATTCCACCAGCAGTGGAGGAGTGTTCCTCTTTCTCCACATCCTCGCCAACAACTGCTGTCTCCTGTGTTTTTGATCTTAGTCATCCTGACTGGTGTGAGATGGAATCTCAGGGTTGTTTTGATTTGCATTTCCCTAATGACTAAGGATGATGAACATCTCTTTAGGTACTTCTCAGCCATTAGATATTCTTCAGGTGAGAACTCTTTGTGTAGCTCTGTACCCCATTTTTTAATAGGGTTACTTGCCTCTCTGGAGTTTAACTTCTTGAGTTCTTTGTATATATTGGATATTAGCCCTCTGTCGGATGTAAGGTTGGTAAAGATCATTTCCCAGTTAGTTGGTTGCCGCTTTGTCTTTTTGACAGTGTCTTTTGCCTTGCAAAAACTTTGTAATTTAATGAGGTCCCATTTGTCTATTCTTGATCTTAGAGCATAAGCTATTGGAGTTCTGTTCAGGAAATTCTCCCCTGTGCCCATATGTTCAAGGTTCTTCCCTAGTTTCCCTTCTATTAGTTTCAGTGTGTCTGGTTTTATGTGGAGATCTTTGATCCACTTAGAATTGAGCTTAGTGCAAGGAGATAAGGATGGGTCAATTTGCATTCTTCTGCATGTTGACCTCCAGCTGAGCCAGCACCATTTCATCCCAGGGATGCAGGGATGGTTCAATATAAGGAAATCCATCAATGTAATCCACTACATAAACAATCTCAAAGAAAAAAACCACATGGTCATCTCATTAGATGCTGAGAAAGCATTTGACGAAATTCAGCATCCTTTCATGCTAAAGGTCTTGGAAAGATCAGGAATTCAAGGCCCATATCTAAACATAGTAAAAGCAATTTACAGCAAACCGGTAGCCAGCATCAATCTAAATGGAGAGAAACTTGAAGCAATCCCACTAAAATCAGGGACTAGACAAGGCTGCCCTCTCTCTCCATATCTTTTCAATATAGTACTTGAAGTTCTAGCTAGAGCAATTAGACAACAAAAAGAGATCAAAGGGATACAAATTGGAAAGGAAGAAGTCAAACTATCACTATTTGCAGACGATATGATAGTATACTTAAGCGACCCAAAGAACTCCACCAGAGAACTCCTACAGCTGATAAACGACTTCAGCAAAGTGGCCGGATATAAAATCAACTCAAGCAAGTCAGAAGCCTTCCTATACTCAAAGGATAAGCAGGCTGAGAAAGAAGTAAGAGAAATAATACCCTTCACGATAGCCACAAACCATATTAAGTATCTTGGCGTGACTCTAACCAAACAAGTGAAAGATCTGTATGACAAGAACTTCAAGTCTCTGAAGAAAGAAATTGAAGAAGACCTCAGAAGATGGAAAAATCTGCCATGCTCATGGATTGGCAGGATTAATATAGTAAAAAATGAGCATCTTACCAAAAGTAATACACAGATTCAATGCAATCCCCATCAAATTCCCAACTCAATTCTTCATAGAGTTAGAAAGAGCAATTCAAAAATTCATCTGGAATAACAGAAAACCCAGAATAGCTAAAAGTATTCTCAAGAGTAAAAGAACCTCTGGGGGAATCAGTATCCCGGACCTCAAGCTGTACTACAGAGCAATAGTGTTAAAAACTGCATGGTATTGGTACAGTAACAGACATGTAGATCAATGGAAGAGAATTGAAAACCCAGAAATGAATCCACACTCCTATGGTCACTTGATCTTTGACAAAGGAGCTAAAACCATCCAGTGGAAAAAAGATAGCCTTTTCAACAAATGGTGTACTCCATTTTTTAATAAGGTTATTTGGTTCTCCGGAGTCTAACTTCTTGAGTTCTTTGTATATATTGAATATTAGCCCTCTGTCGGATGTAGGTTTAGTAAAGATCTTTTCCCAATGTGTTGCTTGCCCTTTGGTCCTATTGACAGTGTCCTTTGCCTTACAGAAACTTTGCAATTTTATGAGGTCCCATTTGTCAATTCTTGATCTTAGAGCATAAGCTATTGGTGTTCTGTTCAGGAATTTTTCACCTGTGCCCATGTGCTCAAGGCTTTTCCCCCACTTTCTTTTCTGCTAGTTTTGGTGTGTCTGGTTTTATGTGGAGGTCCTTGATCCACTTGGACTTGAGCTTTGTACAAGGAGATAATAATGAATCAATTGCATTCTTCTGGATGCTAAGCTCCAGTTGAACTAGCTGTATATGTTGAAAAGACTATCTTTTTCCCACTAGATGGTTTTAACTACTTTGTCAAAGATTAAGTGACCATAGGTGTGTGGGTTCATTTCTGGGTCTTCAATTCTATTCCATTGATCTACCTGCCTATCACTACACCAATACCATGCAGTTTTTATCCCTATTGCTCTATAGTATAGCTTGAGGTCCAGAATGCTGAATTCCCCAGAAGTTCTTTTATTGTTGAGCTATCTTGGGTTTTTTGTTATTTCAAATGAATTTGAGAATTGCTCTTTCTAACTCTATGAAAAATTGAGATGGGATTTTGATGGGGATTGCATTGAATCTTTATATTGCTTTTGGTAGGATGGCCATATTTATTGTATTAATCCTGCCAATCCATGAGCATGGGAGATCTTTCCATCTTCTGAGCTCTTCTTTGATTTCTTTCTTCAGAAACTTGAAGTTCTTGTCATGCAGATCTTTCACTTGTTTGGTTAGAATCACAACAAGATACTTTATATTGTTTGTGACTATTGTGAAGGATGTCATTTCCCTAATTTCTTACTCAGCCTGTTATCCTTTGAGTAAAGGACGGCTACAGATTTGTTTGAGTTAATTTTATATCTGGCCACTTCGTTGAAGTTGTTTATCATATGTAGTTCTCTGGTGGAGTTTTTGGGGTCACTTAACTATACTATTATATCATCTGCAAATAGTGATAGTTTGAATTCTTCTTTTCCAATTTGTATCCCCTTGACCTCCTTTTGTTGTCTGATTGTCTAGCTGGAACTTCAAGTACTATATTGAATAGATATGGAGAGAGAGGGCAGCCTTATCTAGTCCTTGATTTTAGTGGGATTGCTTCAAGTTTCACTCTATTTAGTTTGATGTTGGCTAATGCTTTGCTGAATATTGCTTTTACTATGTTTAGGTATGGGCCTTGAATTCCTGATCTTTTCAAGACTTTTAACAGGAAGGGATGCTGAATTTTTTTCAAATGCTCTTTTAGCATATAATAAAATAACCATATGTTTTTTTCTTTGAGTTTTTTCATGTACTGGATTGCATTGATGGATTTCCATGTATTGAACCATCCCTGCTTTCCTGGGATGAAGCCTACTTGATCATGGTGAATGATCATTTTGATATGTTCTTGATTTGGTTGGCAAGAATTTTATATTATTTTTGCGTCGATATTCATAAGGGAAAATGGTCTGAAGTTCTCTTTCTTTGTTGGATCTTTGTGTGATTTTGGTATTAGTGTAATTGTGGTTTCATAGAACGAATTGGGTTGTGTTCTCTCCGTTTCTATTTTGTGGAATAGTTTGAAGAGTATTAGTATTAGGTATTCTTTGAAAATTTGATAGAATTCGGCACTAAAAAGCATCTGGTCCCATGTTTTTTTTTTTTTTTTTTTTTTTTTTTTTGGTTGGGAGACATTCAATGACTGCTTTTATTTCTTTAGGGGTTATGGAACTGATGAGATCTTTTATCTGATCCTATTTTAACTTTAGTATCTGGTATCTGTCTAGAAAATTGTCCATTTCATCTAGATTTTCCAGTCGTGTTGAGTATAGACTTTTTTAGTAGGAGCTGATGATTTATTGGATTCTCAGTTTCTGTTGTTATATCTCCCTTTTCATTTCTGATTTTGTTAATTTGGATACGTCTCTGTGGCCTCTGGTTTACCTGGCTAATGGTTTATCTATTTTATTGATTTTCTCAAAGAACCAGCTCCTAGTTTTGTTGATTCTTTGTATAGTTCTTTTTGTTTCAACTTGGTTTATTTCAGACCTGAATTTGATTATTTCCTGCTGTCTACTCCTCTTGGGTATATTAACTTCTTTTTGTTCTAGAGCTTTCAGGTGTGCTGTTAAGCTGCTAGTATATACTCTCCAGTTTCTTTTTGAAGGCACTCAGAGCTATGAGTTTTCCTCTTAGCATCGCTTTCATTGTGTCCCATAAGTTTGGGTATGTTGTGCCTTCTTTTCATTAAATTGTAAAAAGTCTTTGATTTCTTTATTTATTTCTTCTTTGACCAAGTCATTATTGAGTAGAGCACTGTTCAGCTTCCATGAGTATGTGGGCTGTACTGGCTGGTTTTGTGTGTGAACCTGACACAGGCTAGAGTTATCACAGAGAAGGGAACTTCAGTTGGGGAAGTGCCTCCCTGAGATCCAGCTGTGGGGTATTTTCTCATTTAGTGATGGGGGGGGCTTGTGAGTGGTACCATCTCTGGGCTGATATTCATGGGTTTTATAAGAGAGCAGGTTGAGCAAGCCAAGGGAAGCAAGTTAGTAAGAAACATCCCTTCATGGCCTCTATATCAGCTCCTGCTTCCTGACCTGCTTGAGTTCCTGTCCTGACTTCCTTTGGTGATCAACAGCAATGTGGAAGGTATAAGCTGAAAAAACCTTTTCCTCCCCAACTTGCTTCTTGGTCGTGATATTTGCACAGGAATAGAAACCCTGACTAAGACATGGACTTTCTATTATTTTTGTTGCTATTGAAGACCAGCCTTAATCCATAGTAATCTGATAGGAGGCATGGGATTATTTCAATCTTCTTATATCTGTTTTGTGACCTATTATAAGGTCAGTTTTGGAGAACGTATCATGAGGTGTTGAGAAGAAGGTATATTCTTTTGATTTAGGATGAAATTTTCTATAGATATCTGTTAAATCCATTTGGTCCATAACTTCTGTTAGTTTCACTGTGTCTGTGTTTATTTTGTGTTTCACTGATCTGTCCATTAGTGAGAATGGGGTGTTGATGTCCCCCACAATTATTGTGTGAGGTGCAATGTGTGCTTTGAGCTTTAATAAAGTTTCTTTTATGAAGGTTGGTGCCCTTGCATTTGGAGCATAAATGTTCAGAATTGAGAGTTCTTGGTAAATTTTTCCTTTGATGAGTATGAAGTGTCCTTCTGTGTCTTTTCCAATGACTTTTGGTTAAAAGTCGATTTTATCCGATATTAGAATGGCTACTCCAGCTTGTTTCCTTGGACTATATGCTTGAAAAACTGTTTTCCAGCCCTTTACCCTGAGGTTGTGTTTGTCTTTGACACTGAGGTGCATTTCCTGAATGCAGCAAAATGCTGAGTCTTGTTCATGTATCCACTCTGTTAGTCTATGTCTTTTTATTGGGGAATTGAGTCCATTGGTGTTAAGAGCTATTAAAGAATAGTGATTATTTCTTCCTCTTATTTTTGATGTTATTTTTATGTTTGTGTGGTTATCTTCTTTAGGGTTTGTTGAAAGATTACTTTCTTGCTTTTTCTAGGGTGTAGTTCCCCTCTTTTTGTTGGCATTTTCCATCTATTACCCTTTGTAGGGCTGGATTTGTGGAAAGGTATTGTGTAAATTTGGTTTTATCATGGAATATCTTGGTTTCTCCATCTATGGTAATTGAGAGTTTTGCTGGGTATAGGCTGGCATTTGTGTTCTCTTAGGGTCTGTATGACATCTACCCAGGATATTCTAGCTTTCAGTCTCTGGTGAGAGGTTTGGTGTAATTTCTGATAGGTCTGCCTTTATATGCTACTTGAACTTTTTCCCTTACTGCAGTTAATATTCTTTCTTTGTTTAGTACATTTGGGGTTTTGATTATTATGTGACAAGAGGAATTTTTCTGGTTCAATCTATTTGGTGTTCTGTAGGCTTCTTGTATGTTCATGGATATTTCTTTCTTTAGGTTAGGAAAGTTTTCTTCTATAATTTTGTTGAAGATATTTACTGGACCTTTAAGCTGGACATCTTTGCTGTCTTCTATACCTAAAATCCTTATGTTTGGTCTTCTCATTATGTATTGGATTTCCTGGATGTTTTGGGTTAGAAGCTTTTTGTATTTTGTATTTTCTTTGACTATTGTGCCAACGTTTTCTATGGTATCTTCTGCACCTGAGATTCTCTCTTCTATCTCTTGTATTCTGTTGCTGATGCTTGTATCTATGATTCCTGATTTCTTTCCTAGGTTTTCTATGTCCAGAGTTTTCTCCCTTTGTGACTTGCTGTTGTTGGAGAACTGGGTTCAGATGCTACCATGTCACCTTGGTTTCTGTTGGTAATATTCTTATGTTTGCCTTTTGCCATCTGGTTATCTCTGGTATTAGCTGGTCTTGGTGTCTCTGACTGTGGTTTGTTCATCCTGCAAGTCTGTGTGTCAGCACTCCTGGGAGACCAGTACTCTCTGTGTATGCAGGTGTGTAGGTACTCCTGGGAGACCATCTCCCTCATGGAGATATTTGTGTATGTGACTTGTGGCCCAGGAGTATGTATATGTGGCTCTGGGTGCAGATGGAAATCAGATGACTCCTGTCCCTGGCTGCCTCTGGGTTCTTGTGTCCTGAGGGTTTCGGGCTGGTTCATCTGAGCAGCAGGGGTGGTCCTACCTGCACTCTCAGGCCTGACCATACTCCTAGAAGTCTAGCTATCTCCCAGCGCTAGGTATGTAGCCCTGTGGCCAAGGATGGTCTCCAGCACCATACAGAAAACCCAAAAATGTTTTGAAATCTGAAATCTGTGTGTCTATACACACATGTACACACACATGTGTGTGCCTATATTTGTGCCCATGTATGTGTGTGTGTGTGTGTGTGTGTGTCTGTTTTACTGGAGACTAAAATCAAAGCCTTGCTTATACTAAGAAGAGATACTTTATGGCTGAGCTATATTCCATTCCAAATCCTTGTATTTTTATTTAATTAAAATTTTTGTTTTGAGACAATGCTTCACTAAGCTGCCCATGCAGATCTTCAACTCAGTCTGAAACTCAGGTAGCCCTTGAAATTTCAATCCTTCTGCCTTGGTCTCCTAAGTACTGGAGATTACAGATCTGGCCCACTAAGCCTAGCTTTAAACATAAAACATTTTTTACACTGTCCATGAGTGGATACTCTTACATCATGACGCCTGCTTTCATGCACGAAATTATTTTTTAGAAACTAGCATAAATTACTTTTAATGTGTTTGTATAGTGTATACAAAGCATAAAGGAATCTAATGTTTATGATTGTTTTCTATCTCCATGATATTCATAATGTATATGTAAAATGTTAAAATTATTCCAAAGTCTTAAACACTCTGCTCCTAAACATTTTTGACTAGAGATTCTCAATTTCTTTAATGATAATAGTATCATGAACTACGAGAAAGTCTAGGATAAATAGTATCATTATTGGTTCTCCCGAGCAGACAATTATCTGGACACTTCAGAGAATGGGCACAGTCACACATGTGACAGGGGCAGTCAGTGGAGAATGTGACTCTCAATGAAGACTGAATAATCGAAGGATCCAGCCCTACCATGCAGCATCTTTGAAAGTTGGTCTATATAGACACCATGGGGTTCAGAATCATGCATAAAAGCCTACTGTTTAAGGCTACCTGTTCTGCCCTGTAGAGGAATGTTAACCAAAATTGAATTTTGAATTTGAAGTTTGTTTTTCTTGGGTTCCCATCTACTAACTAGATCACTGCATCTGTCATGGCTAGCCTCAGTGAGAAAGAATGTGCCTAATCCAGAGACTTGATGCACCAGGGTGAGGGGATACCTGGGTGGGGCTGACTTCTCAGAGGCAAAGGGGAGGGGGACTAAGGGAAGGAAGGGAGGTAAAATTTGGGATATATATATATATATCGTAAAGGGGGGCTCATGGGCTCATAGTTAGGCTCTGAGAGTCCAACGATAATAGTTTGAGTTTGTGACATGTTTAGCTTCCACCTAATCTCTTCAGCAGATGTACAGAAGATGCCATTTCTCTGAGCCTGAATTTCCCCATCTAGTAAACAGAGGCAAGCTCAGCATTCTGATTTTACAAAGAATAAAAACCCAATGAGAGGATGGTAGTAAAAGATTTAAAGTGTTCTTTTTGGTATGCCTTCATTGGCAGGGTTGTTAATAATAAAACCATTTCATTGAAACATTTCTGGTGTAAGAACTTGTATTCCAGTCAGTCTGAGTCAATCAGGGTTGAGGTTAAGTTCGTCTGACTGTATTGATCTGATGAAATAGTTATTTCCAAAGCTCTAAGAAGGCAATTTCTCCTCCCAACTTAAATCACAGAGATACCCATCAAAAATTAGGGGTACTTCTGATCATTTTCATTTCTGAAATTGATACAAAAATTGCAGACATCAAAGTTTAGCTTCCAGGAGGAGGGCTGGGTGAGAAGCATCTCTCCTCTGGGCCTGAAGAAGCAGACACCAAAAACTGAAGTATCATTGGCTGAAACTGAAGGTAAAAGACATAGGAAAGTCATTGATATTGCCTTTCATTGACTTGTGCTAATAGACAATTTTAGATCCCAGGCCAATCAGTTACATTTCAGGCAAGCATATGGAATATACAATAGAAAGGATGTGAAAAGGTCACAGGAAGGAAGAATGGCAGTGGGTGTAATCTTCAGAATTTGTTGACAGTAACTGGCTCTGGATACACAAGGGATCTTGGTTAGATTGCCAAAATAATTCATTCATAAATCTCAGAACGAGGGAAATACATTTGTTTGTTGGCTTAGAAAGAGAGAAGAGGGTCCATGGTAAGCAAAATGAACCACTGAAATGGCTTCTTCTGAGGACACCTGGTGAATCTACAAGCATCACCTCCAGTTCTCATCTCTATGAAGAAAGATATTTAGACATTTTATCTGCTGACACATTAAAATATGCTTTCTATCATACTATATAGTTAGAATTTTCTAGAGGAGCAAAACTGATTGAATGATTTTATAGAAATAATTGGTTGACAATTTGTGGTCCAGCTAGTCCTACAATGACTGTCTACCAACAGAAGTTCTGAGAATTCAGTAGTTATATAGTTAATGAGGCTGGATGTCTCAGCAGGCCTTCAATATATACAAGAACTTCAAAAAAGTGGGCTCTAATGCCAGTGAAGAACTAGCAAGCAAACATACTTCTTCTATGTCCTTTATAAAGATGCCACCAAGGATGTGGTCCAGATTAAAGGTGTGTCTTCCTACCTCAATATGCTCTGGAAATCTGAGAGAAAAGACACACAAGGAGAAAGCTGTGTTGAGTGTCTTTTCCCTGATGGGTTTTAGTTTGCAACATGGCTTCTTCATTGTATGCTTATGAAAGCATTGGTCATCTCTCATCAAACTTCATGTACCTGGCCAGAATTTTAGTCTTGCCAGAAGTAGTTTTGTTTTTAAAACATATTCTGGCTTCAGAACTTTGCAGTGGTCTGTCTGCTTCTGTGATTCCACAAAACATGAAGCCAACTAGAACCTTAGGTACAAAGCTGCACACAGTCACCAGGATAAGGCAATTTCAAAATTGTCAGTTCTATTTCTAGAAATGACTATTTCCTAAAAAGAAAATCTGAAATTCCTTTTGTGTAAAATTTAGAAGATTGAAGTCACATATAATAGGTGTGATGTGTGCATTAGTTCTGATGTCTCTCCAGAGAGCTCTGGGCAAGGGCAATATTTGAATCTCTGCACAACTTACCTGGTTTTACATGCAACCCCAGAATACTCAGCCTTATAGACCATAGCCATTTCTGGCCAAATGTCCAGCAAGTCTGAACTGCTAGTCATGTAGATACCTTACTTAGCAAACATCAAAACCAAAGCCATATTTAATGGAGTAGACTGAAATGTTTTTGAAATTCATATGTGAATGTTCACACCAGAACACATATAGAGCTTATATATGTTCGGTGTCTTAAGCATTGAAATTAATGACACTGTGCTACACATAAGATTCTCATGCAGCTGGTTCTAACCTTGCTATTCATAATATATGGTGAGTATGTCTGTCTATGTTTAGCTATCAGGATGAGCAATATGTATTTAATTTTATTTTTTAAGCAGCTCACTGTAGGGCTAGAGAGATGGCTCAGCAGTTCAAAACATAAACTACTTTTGCAGTGGATCCAAGTTAAATTCTCAACACCCACATCTGTTAGCTCACAACTGCCTGTGACTCCAGATCTAGGGGATTTGATACTCTCTCCTGGCCTCCATGGGTACACTGCAAAAGGACACACATAAACATATATATAATTAAAAATAAAAGAAAAAATAAGTATCATTGTTTCCATTGAATGAATGAAGAACTTTAGAGAAACTAAGTTACATACTAAATCTCCCTAGTTTAGGGAAGAATCCAAGATTTGGGCATGCATTCTGGTTCTGTAACCATTCCTTATGCAATTATGACAAATGAAGACATTAAAGTTGATTGTTCTGATAGGATGGCATGGTATGGCATGGAAGAAGGCATGACAGCCAGAGCTGGAAGGTGACAGGTCACACAGAAAGAAAGGAGAGAGAGACAGAGACAGAGAGAGACAGAAACATACACACAGAGGAGAAGTTGAGGGAGGGATGGAGGGAGAGAGAGAGAGTCAGAGACAGAGAGAGACAGAGACAGAGACAGACAGAGATACAGAGAGACAGAGACAGGAAAGAGAGAGAGAACAACAGCACAGAAATTGGGGTAAAGCTACCCTGAAAGCCAATGTCAAATTTCCCTCTGCAAGATTCCATCTCCTTGCAATTCCACCAGCAGTGGAGGAGTGTTCCTCTTTCTCCACATCCTCGCTAACAACTGCTGTCTCCTGTGTTTTTGATCTTAGCCATCCTGACTGGTGTGAGATGGAATCTCAGGGTTGTTTTGATTTGCATTTCCCTAATGACTAAGGATGATGAACATCTCTTTAGGTGCTTCTCAAACATTAGATATTCTTCAGGTGAGAACACTTTGTTTAGCTCTGTACCCCATTTTTTAATAGGGTTACTTGCCTCTCTGGAGTTTAACTTCTTGAGTTCTTTGTATATATTGTATATTAGCCCTCTGTCGGATGTAAGGTTGGTAAAGATCATTTCCCAGTTAGTTGGTTGCCGCTTTGTCTTTTTGACAGTGTCTTTTGCCTTGCAAAAACTTTGTAATTTAATGAGGTCCCATTTGTCTATTCTTGATCTTAGAGCATAAGCTATTGGAGTTCTGTTCAGGAAATTCTCCCCTGTGCCCATATGTTCAAGGTTCTTCCCTAGTTTCCCTTCTATTAGTTTCAGTGTGTCTGGTTTTATGTGGAGATCTTTGATCCACTTAGAATTGAGCTTAGTGCAAGGAGATAAGGATGGGTCAATTTGCATTCTTCTGCATGTTGACCTCCAGCTGAGCCAGCACCATTTGTTGAAAAGGCTATCTTTTTTCCACTGGATGGTTTTAGCTCCTTTGTCAAAGATCAAGTGACCATAGGAGTGTGGATTCATTTCTGGGTCTTCAATTCTGTTCCATTGATCTACATGTCTGTCACTGTACCAATACCATGCGGTTTTTAACACTATTGCTCTGTAGTACAGCTTGAGGTCCAGGATACTGATTCCCCCAGAGGTTCTTTTACTCTGGCGGTTCCTCAGAAAACTGGGCATGACACTCCCGGAGGATCCGGCTATACCACTCCTGGGCATGTACCCAGAGGCTTTACCTGCATGCAATAAGGACACATGCTCCACTATGTTCATAGCAGCCTTATTTATAATAGCCAGAAGCTGGAAAGAACCCAGATGTCCCTCAATGGAGGAATGGATTCAGAAGATGTGGTAAATCTACACAATGGAATACTACTCTGCAATTAAAAACAATGAATTCACGAAATTCCTAGGCAAATGGTCAGATCTTGAAAATATCATCCTTAGTGAGGTAACCCAATCACAAAAGAACACACATGGTATGCAGTCACTGATAAGGGGATATTGACCCAGAATCTCGGAATACCCTAGACACAATCCGCACATCAATAGATTTCTAAGAAGATGGAAGGAGAGACCCCTGGTCCTGGAAAGACTGGATGTAGGGGAACGCCAGGACAGAGTAACAAGAGGGGGTTGAATGGAGAAAAGAGGGAGGGAAGGGGGCTTATGGGACTTTTGGGGAGGGAGGAAACGGGAAAGGGGAAATGATTTGGAATGTAAATTAAAAAAATAAATAAATAAAATAAATAAAAAAAATAAAAAAAAAGATTCCATCTCCTAAAGGTTCCATAACCTCCCCAAATAGAATCACCAACTAGGAAGCAAGAGTTTAAATATGAGTCTATGGGGGCATTTCTGATCTAACCACCATAACTCATTTGTAGATTTTAGTAAGAATAAGTTTCTCTCACTCTTCCTTGAAAGCATATATTTATGAAGAGGAGAATGCAAACACGATGACCTGAAGCACTTCTCTAATACAGGAGGCCGCTAAGGAAGGGGGCAGCAGAGATTCTGTGTAAGGGTGCTCAGAGATACTAAAAACACTTTCTGAGACTTTCAATTACAGCTTCCTTTATGTCTAATTATATTCTCTATCATAGATAATCTTGTTTATAACTTAGATACTGCATAAAGTAGATATCCAGAAGAAAAAAGTATCATCAGTTCTACGTGCACTTATTTTAAAAACTCAAAGCTGTTGTAACACACAATTTTCTTACATTAGAGAACAATTTGAACACAATGTGAATTTCTTGTTTTCTTATGTATTACATTTTATCCGTAGGAAACACTACATGAATACAAAAAAAAGCCTACACTGAGGTTAATGGTGTGTGTAGGAATGCCGAAAATGTGTGTGCTTATACCTCTCCAATCTCTGCCAGCTACCTTCATTCTCCATATGTAACAACTAGGTGTTAGGAACCACACACCTACACACCAACACACACACACACACACACACACACACACACACACACACACACATCTTTTGCCACACCTTCTATTCTGATTTCAGATTCCCCTCCTCTACCACTTACCACTGCACATTCACTCCTAGATTGCTGACACAACCTACTTCCAGAGGTAGACTCCAGCTCAATTTCACTGTAGTAGTATTCTTTTTTTTACCATGTATAAAACTGTGCTACTATTTTATGCCATGTTTTTAAATGTTAGTGTTTCACTGTTGAAATTTATTGCATTCAGTTGAAGTTGGGGAGGGCAAGGTAGGGGGATGGAGAGGGAGAGATTTCTGCATTCTACGCTGGCTGCTATGAATTCATGTAAACCATTACTCAGAACTTCTTCTGTTCATCTTTCATTGTGTAGACTGTGGCCCTGTTGGGATACATGCATGCCCAGTCTTGCACTTGAAGGAAAGTCCACTATTTACACAAAGCACTGCATGTCCTAGATTTTAAGATTTCTCCATAGAAAGAATAATTAGGGGAATTTTTCAGAAGATAACCTCAAAGACCAGTGCTCGTTTGATTGTCTAGTTTGGTCTCTTTCAAACCTTGTGGTAATGACAGGAGTTCTCTCTAGTACTTCCAGGAAGCAACTTGAAGATTTTTCACCCCTTCTTCTACACTGAGATATAAGTATTGGGTGTTCACGGGTTTGCCAAACATTGAGAACATACCAGTCTTGATCTGTGCATACAATGGCTGTTGAGTAGCACCCAAATAAAATACCCCATTTGAAATAAGGGTCAGCTTGGAGACTATGCTGGCTTCCTTTGAAACTTTGCCAAGTTTGCCATATCTCCTTTTCTCTACTTCAAAGTCTCAAGAATAGATTTGGGTTTTCAGCGTGACATAGAATATAAAGAATGTATATTTTAAGCAGTAAATAGATGATAATGCTACTGATGAGATCTAAACCAATGGTCAAGCGGAAACTGCAAGCTAGTAAGGAATTCCAAACAGGAAAAGAAGACATTTTAAAGCATTCTTATCACACAAGGGCTCCAGAGCAGGATAAAGTAAAATGTAGGTCTGAGTGGGATCAACCCATGACTTATTAAAAACACACTGCAACTCAGTAAAGAAGTGCCAAAGAGTACTCAAGTGTGGAAAGGGAGAAATCATGTACACTAGAGGAATGGACTCATTGGAGATGCAGAAAACTGCATCTAGTTGAACACATTTATAAAAATGCATACATCATACACCTAAGATACACAATTCACATGCATTCATGCATGCGCTCTCTACTGGGAAACACACATGAACTTTTATTCACTACTGACTTTTTAGCATGACAAATGGAGAGGCTAGCTATTACAGATGTGCTTTTTAACTTCCCATAGTGGTAGTACATCTCTTACACTCATATTTCCCAACAATTACATTTGTTTGATTTGCCTTATTGCCAACATATAGTTATTTGGGTAAAGGAGAGAAAAGTGATATACAGAAATGCCTCTTTTTAAGCCTAAATCTAAAAGGAGTAAAGGTATTTACTTTCATTGCTTAAGATATGGAAAGTTAGTACCCCATAATTCTGCAGGCAAGAATTCTAGGTCATAGTGCCCATGACTGCTTCCCTCTAAGAGCTAAGGAGGAGAGCCTGTTCTCTGTTTCTCTTCTAGCCGATGCAGGTTTGCTAGCATCCTAGGAATTCCTGGGCTTATGCTCCATCTCTCTGAATCTACCTTCATCTTCATATGGCATAATGTTCATTTCTGCTGCTGTCTGAATTTCCTCTTTTACTAAAGTCATCAGCCACTGAGCCAGGGCCCATACTATGCACTGTATTTAACCTGATTTATCTATGAAAACCCTATTTCTAAATACATTCCATTTTGAAGTGGTAGATGGGGACTTGAATATATTTTCTATTTTCATTGAAAAAGGAAGTAAAAGCATTTTATGATAAAATTGAAGTTTTACATGGAAAATATTTCTGACAAAATTGAAAAAATTTAAAGAAAAACACATTAAAGTTGACAATTTTCATGGAAAATTAAAGAGCAAAATGGTAGAGTCTATCTTTCCTTTTGTTTCTTTTTGTAGTATCTATAAACCTAGAGGGTTTTTTATTGAATATTTTATTTGTTTACATTTCAAATATTCCCATTTCCAGTTTCCCCTCTGCAAACCCCCTATCCCATTCTCCCTTACCCTGCTTCTATGAGGGTGCTCCCCCACCTACCCTCGCCAGCCTCACTGCCCTAGCATTCCTCTACTCTGGGACATCAAACCTTCACAAGACCAAGGGCCTCCCTTCCCATAGATGCCAGATAAAGCCCCTTCAGCTCCTTTGGTCCTTCCCCTAACTCCTCCACTGTGGTCCCTGTGCTCAATCCAATGGTTGGCTGTGAGTATCCACAACTGTATTGGTCAGGATCTGGTAGAGCCTCTCAGGAGACAGCTGTATCAGGTTCCTGTCAGCCGGCACTTCTTGGCATCCACAATAGTGTCTGGGTTTGGTGTCTGCATGTTAGAGGGTTTTGTTTTTTTTTATTATTTTTTTTTTAATTTTTTTTACAGTTTTAAAAGTTGGAAACTAATCAAAAGAAGAATATTTCATGACACATGAAATGATATAAAATTCAAATTTCAGCACCTATAAACAGTTTTATTGGCAACCAACCTCACTTACTCATTTGCATTTTCCCCTTGGCAGCTTTTATACTGCATGGGAAGAACTAAGGAGTTGTGAAAAAGACCTGTTAGTCTGCAAAACCTAAAATACTGGCTTTTCCCATTTACAGATACAGCTAACTGACCTCTTCTTTAAAATGCTAATTTTGTAAAGCAGGCTCTCTATCCACAGTTGATTTCTTTTTTTTTTTTTTTAATTTAATTTTATTTTATTTTTTTAATTTACATTCCAAATCACTTCCCCTTTCCCGTTTCCTCCCTCCACGAAAGTCCCATAAGCCCCCTTCCCTCCCTCTTTTCTCCGTTCAACCCCCTCTCATTACTCTGTCCTGGCGTTCCCCTACATCCAGTCTTTCCAGGACCAGGGGTCTCTCCTTCCATCTTTTTAGAAATCTATTGATATGCTGATTGTGTCTAGGGTATTCTGAGATTCTGGGTCAATATCCCCTTATCAGTGACTTCATACCATGTGTGATCTTTTGTGATTGGGTTACCTCACTAAGGATGATATTTTCAAGTTCTGACCATTTGCCTAGGAATTTCGTGAATTCATTGTTTTTAATTGCAGAGTAGTATTCCATTGTGTAAATATACCACATCTTCTGAATCCATTCCTCCGTTGAGGGACATCTGGGTTCTTTCCAGCTTCTGGCTATTATAAATAAGGCTGCTATGAATATAGTGGAGCATGTGTCCTTATTGCATGCAGGTAAAGTCTCTGGGTATATGCCCAGGAGTGGTATAGCCGGATCCTCCGGAAGAGTCATGCCCAGTTTTCTGAGGAGCCGCCAGACTGCTTTCCAGAGTGGTTGTACCAGCCTGCAGTTCCACCAGCAGTGGAGGAGTGTTCCTCTTTCTCCACATCCTCGCCAACAACTGCTGTCTCCTGTGTTTTTGATCTTAGCCATCCTGACTGGTGTGAGATGGAATCTCAGGGTTGTTTTGATTTGCATTTCCCTAATGACTAAGGATGATGAACATCTCTTTAGGTGCTTCTCAGCCATTAGATATTCTTCAGGTGAGAACTCTTTGTGGAGCTCTGTACCCCATTTTTTAATAGGGTTACTTGCCTCTCTGGAGTTTAACTTCTTGAGTTCTTTGTATATCTTGGATATTAGCCCTCTGTCGGATGTAAGGTTGGTAAAGATCATTTCCCAGTTAGTTGGTTGCCGCTTTGTCTTTTTGACGGTGTCTTTTGCCTTGCAAAAACTTTGTAATTTAATGAGGTCCCATTTGTCTATTCTTGATCTTAGAGTATAAGCTATTGGAGTTCTGTTCAGGAAATTCTCCCCTGTGCCCATATGTTCAAGGTTCTTCCCTAGTTTCCCTTCTATTAGTTTCAGTGTGTCTGGTTTTATGTGGAGATCTTTGATCCACTTAGAATTGAGCTTAGTGCAAGGAGATAAGGATGGGTCAATTTGCATTCTTCTGCATGTTGACCTCCAGCTGAGCCAGCACCATTTGTTGAAAAGGCTATCTTTTTTCCACTGGATGGTTTTAGCTCCTTTGTCAAAGATCAAGTGACCATAGGAGTGTGGATTCATTTCTGGGTCTTCAATTCTGTTCCATTGATCTACATGTCTGTTACTGTACCAATACCATGCAGTTTTTAACACTATTGCTCTGTAGTACAGCTTGAGGTCCGGGATACTGATTCCCCCAGAGGTTCTTTTACTCTTGAGAATAGTTTTAGCTATTCTGGGTTTTCTGTTATTCCAGATGAATTTTTGAATTGCTCTTTCTAACTTTATGAAGAATTGAGTTGGGATTTTGATGGGGATTGCATTGAATCTGTGTATTACTTTTGGTAAGATGCTCATTTTTACTATATTAATCCTGCCAATCCATGAGCATGGCAGATTTTTCCATCTTCCGAGGTCTTCTTCAATTTCTTTCTTCAGAGACTTGAAGTTCTTGTCATACAGATCTTTCACTTGTTTGGTTAGCGTCACGCCAAGATACTTAATATGGTTTGTGGCTATCGTAAAGGGTGTTATTTCTCTTACTTCTTTCTCAGCCTGCTTATCCTTTGAGTATAGGAAGGCTTCTGACTTGCTTGAGTTGATTTTATATCCGGCCACTTTGCTGAAGTCGTTTATCAGCTGTAGGAGTTCTCTGGTGGAGTTCTTTGGGTCGCTTATGTATACTATCATATCGTCTGCAAATAGTGATAGTTTGACTTCTTCCTTTCCAATTTGTATCCCTTTGATCTCTTTTTGTTGTCTAATTGCTCTAGCTAGAACTTCAAGTACTATATTGAAAAGATATGGAGAGAGAGGGCAGCCTTGTCTAGTCCCTGATTTTAGTGGGATTGCTTCAAGTTTCTCTCCGTTTAGATTGATGCTGGCTACTGGTTTGCTGTAAATTGCTTTTACTATGTTTAGATATGGGCCTTGAATTCCTGATCTTTCCAAGACCTTTAGCATGAAAGGATGCTGAATTTTGTCAAATGCTTTCTCAGCATCTAATGAGATGACCATGTGGTTTTTTTCTTTGAGATTGTTTATGTAGTGGATTACATTGATGGATTTCCTTATATTGAACCATCCCTGCATCCCTGGGATGAAGCCTACTTGATCGTGGTGAATGATCGTTTTGATGTGTTCTTGGATTCGGTTGGCAAGAATTTTATTGAGTATTTTTGCATCGATATTCATAAGAGAGATTGGCCTGAGATTCTCTTTCTTTGTCGGATCTTTGTGTGCTTTTGGTATTAGTGTAATTGTGGCTTCATAGAACGAGTTGGGTAGTGTTCCTTCTGTTTCTATTTTGTGGAACAGTTTGAAGAGTATTGGTGTTAGGTCTTCTTTGAAGGTCTGATAGAATTCTGCACTAAAACCATCTGGACCTGTGCTTTTTTTGGTTGGAAGACTTCCAATGACAACTTCTATTTCTTCAGGGGTTATAGGACGGTTTAGATGGTCTATTTGATCCTGATTTAATTTTGGTACTTGGTATCTGTCAAGGAAATTGTCCATTTCCTCAAGATTTTCTAGTTGTGTTGAATACAGGTTTTTGTAGTAGGATCTGATGATTTTTTGAATTTCCTCAGTTTCTGTTGTTATCTCTCCCTTTTCGTTTCTGATTTTATTAATTTGGATACTATCTCTGTGCCCTCTGGTTAGTCTGGCTAAGGGCTTATCTATCTTGTTGATTTTCTCAAAGAACCAACTCCTCGTTTTGTTGATTCTTTGTATGGTTTTATTTGTTTCTACTTGATTGATTTCAGCCCTGAGTTTGATGATTTCCTGCCTTCTACTCCTCTTTGGTGTATTTGCTTCTTTTTGTTCCAGGGCTTTCAGGTGTGCCATTAAGCTGTTGGTGTATGCTGTCTCCCGTTTCTTTTTGGCGGCACTCAGGGCTATGAATTTTCCTCTTAGCACTGCTTTCATTGTGTCCCATAAGTTAGGGTATGTTGTGCCTTCATTTTCATTAACTTTCAAAAAGTCTTTGATTTCTTTCTTTATTTCCACCTTGACCAAGTTATCATTGAGTAGAGCATTGTTCAGCCTCCATGTGTACGTGGGTTTTCTTTTGTTTTTGTTGCCATTGAAGACCACCCTTATTCCATAGTGATCTGATAGGAGGCATGGGATTATTTCTGATGCTCCAGAACAACAGAGACAAGCCACTGAGACAGATAAGCAAAATACTCCCAGTCTTCCTGCTATGATATGTCTTCATTAAATGTCAACATCCTCACGTTTTGGTTTAATATGTTAGTACGAGAAGAACCACACAGCTAATTAGTAGGCATTTAATTAGGAAGCATCAGAGCTGTTGATAGGCATGCTTAATATTCCACTCACAATGTTAACTGCTGAGATCAGAGGAATAAGCATTAATCACCTCCAGCCTCTGCCCAGTGTGGCAGTGTTTATGTCTGTGTGATAAACACAGCCTCCATATGTAGCTTTCATCATGGAGCAGTTTGGTTCACTTAAATTTAGTGGGTTTATATTTGATCCTTTCTCTTATTAGCTTTCTATTGTTGCCAAACACATTTCCAAAAATGTAGCTGCTTGAAACACCCAACATTTATCAGCTCAGTCTTTTGTAGGTTACAAGACAGTAGACTTGGCTGGCTTCTCTCTTCCAGGCCTCAGTGTCCTGGAGTCAAGATGTTGGCAGGACTGCATCCCTTTCTGGAAATGAAGGGGTAAGAATTTATTTCCATAGCCTTTCATATTCTAGCAGAAATCAGTTCATCATGACTGGAGGGCTCAGGTACACTGTGCCTATGACGCTATGATGCTTTCAAAGGCATCTCTCTTAAGATGTCCAGCACATCAGTGTTTCAACTCTTTTTCTTTGCCTTTTCAAAGGTATTTGTTTTATTATTAATTAAAATGTAATAACATCATTTCTCCCACATCCTTTTACTCCCTCCATTCCTTTCTATGCCTACCTCTACCAAGTATTTTTCAAGATGAAGGTCTCTTTTTAAATATAAATATATATATGGAGAGAGACACAATCTACTGAGTTCATTTAGTATTGCTCATATTAGGACTGACCATTTGGGATTAGACAACCAATTAGTTGGATCATCCCTGGGGAAGACATTTTTCCTTTCTCAGAAGCTGTTAATTGATTTTCTATAGCTCTTTGTCTAGGGTGGACTCTGAGATTTATACCATCTGTATTTGCATGCCAGCTGGTGTTGTCATTGTATGTGTGTTGTTTAGGCAGAATTATTGTGGGATATTATGAGTTCAGTCTTCATGTCATATCTAGGAGACACAATCTCACAGCAGACATCCTTTTCTTCCAACTCTTTCTGTCCCTTTGCTTCAGTGTTACTCCAGAGTCTTGAGTGTCAGATTGATATTGTAGACATATCAATTTGGGGTGGGTAGTCCACAATCATTTTTTTCTCTGAATTTTGATCAGTTGTATTTTCTGAAATAGTCTTCATCTGCAGGAAGAAAAGTTTGCTTAAAGCAAGAACTGTATGTGTGGATATAAGAACAAGCATTTAGAATGAAGTTAGGAATAACAGTGGTTTAGCAAAGTTATAGTTGGTTCTAATATAAGATCCATGACCATACTAGTCATAAGCAATTGGCTAGGGCTTGAGTACAAGAACCAATCTCCCTCCTGTTGAATGAGTGCTGTTGGTTACCACAAAGACATAAGCACCCCTGTTGCACCTTTTGATATATCTTGTCCTGATCATTTTTGTTGTGATACATAAGCATCACAGTAGGTAACACTATTTATTACTATTTATTATCTTGGCTATTGTGAATAGAACAGCAGTGAACATGGTTAAACATTTATCTCTAGACTAGGATGTTGATTCCTTTGGCTAAGGAGGGGTATAACTGCATCATATGGTAGATTTATTTTTAGCTTTATGAGGGTTCTCTACACAGAGTAGCTATACCAGTTTGTAAGTTCACAAATAGTGAATTTTTCCCTTTCTAAACCTTCTTACCAGCATTTATTGTCAGTTGTCTCCTTGATCATAGCTATTCTGAATAGCTAAGATAAAATCTTAAAGTAGCTTTAGTTTTTATTTCCTCAATTGCTAATGATGTTGAATACTTTTTGATGTATTTCTTAGCCATTTGTAATTTTTCTTTTGAGAACTCTCTGTTCAGATCCATGGCCCGTTTTTAATTGGGCCATGTGTTTTCTTGATTTTTTGGTGATTTTGTTGTTTGACTGTTTTTGGTTGTTTTGTTTTGCTTTGTTCTTTACATATTTTGGACATTGATCCTCTCTTGGATGAATAGCTGACACTTTGTGGGATTCCCTCTTCACTCAATTGATTATTTCCTTAGCTGTACAAATTTTTTTTAGTTGTCAATTATTGACCCTAATTCCTGGGAAATTAAATTCTATTTATTAAGTCCTTTCTTATAACTACATCTTATAGGGTAATATCAGTGTTTTCTTTAGGTGCTTCTGATCTGTCTGTATTTTCTGCCTATAGTAGAAGAGCATTACCTCTGTGTGTGTGTGTGTGTGTGTGTGTGTGTGTGTGTGTGTGTGTGTGTCTGCTTTTTGAGGCATGTTTCTGCTATTTAGCCCAAAGTAGGATTGAACTCATGATAATCTTCTCTTCTTAGCATTTTGAATGTGGAACTATAGGAGTGTTCCACTATGGGTAACTTTAGGAATATGGTATCTGTAGGCTCATAGATTTGAATATTTGGTTCGCAGTTTGTAGACTGTTTAGGAAAGAAGAGAAGGTATGCCCTTGTTGGAGAAAAGTGTATCATTGGGGTGACACCAGGCCTAGTCTTGTTTACTTTTTGCCTCCAACCTCCAGGTTATGATGTAAGCTCTCACTTATTGCTCTAGCACCATGCCTGCCTGCCATCTTGTTTCCCACCATGATGATTCTACTCTAAGATCCATGACCATAGTAGCCATAAGCAATTAGTTAGACCTCAAGTACAAGGACTGATCTCCCTCCTGCTGAATGGGTGTTGTTGGTTACCACAAAGATAAAGCACCACTATTGCACCTTTGATATATCTTGTCCTGCTGATTATTGTTGTGATTCATAGACATCACTCTGGAACTGTAACAAGTACCCAATTAAATGATTTCTTTTATAAGCTGCTTTGGTCATAGTATCTCTTCATAGCAATAGAACACGACTAAGGCAAGGACATTGCTTTTAAGAACTTATTGATTAGCTTGGACCCTTTTAAAGAACTCATCAAAGTCTTTATATAATAAAGTGAAATCTTTATTACATCAGCAATGTCCCATTGGTCATGTAATTTAGCATAATCAGGTTCCTCAGATTAGGAAATGAGTATCTTCTTCTGTAGGTGTTCTGGTTTATCTTCTCCAGGTCTTTCTTTTTATATTTTTATTACATTTAATTAATTAATTAATTAATTAATTAACTAATGTGTGAGAGAGAGAGATAGAGAGACAGAGAGATGTGAAGATGATATAAAGGTGTACATGTGTGGTTTAAGGGATAACTTAAAGGACTCAGTTGTCTCCTTTTACCATATTGGTCCCAGAGATATAATGCAGGTCTTCAAGTTTAGAAACAAGGGCCTTTACTTGCTGAGTCATCTTACCAGCCCTGGATTCTTTCTTTCTAACCTGAAGAATTGTGTCTCTGTGTTGTTCTTGGAGGTCTGATGGTTAGCATTTGCCTTCAAGGACTCCACTCTCTTCTCCATTTGGGGAATTCCTGGTGGGTTGTGTCTTTCTACTGCAGAGTTTGAGTTTAATTTTTTTTTAATCTGTGCATGGTAGTGTTATTCCCCTGTAACACCATAAGCAGCCTGAAATGTAGTAGCTGAGAACATTAGTATTTATTTATTTATTTATTTATTTATTTTATAGAACTCAATTACAAAGCCTCAGGCACATAAACTGTGATATGAACATGAACCAGTGCGTTATATGGTATTTAACTTGCTTCTTCAGAATCTGTTCATACAAAAGGTTGGTGTCCTTTCTGTTACCCACACTTTCTCTTCTAAAGCCAAATGTCAGACATCACATCAGATAGCACAGGCATTCTTTCAAGTTTGGAGTCCATCCATTTCTTCACGACTATCAACCTGTAGACCAGTCACCATATTTGTTGTAGACATTCTTATTTCCTATTACCTATCTATATCTGTCTGATGTTCAGGTTTGGATGAATTCTTGGAGCTAATCCAAGTAGGAGGAAAACTTGAGACATACTGAAAATTTTGGCCTAGTCATAAATTACACTTAGCAAATTTTATATCACTAAGGTAGATTCCCCAGTCACAGGGAAAGTAATCAGGATGAGGAGCTGGATCTTTCTGCCTTCCACCAATGACTGAAGAATTCACATCCTCAGTCAGGTGGACTAGAGCTTCCTAAACTCTTCCAGGGAATACATATATGGGTCTTAGATGGGGCCAGGGACTCCATAAGCATGGCCCTGTCTTAGACAATGCAGCCTTGTTATGGCTATGGTCTATATACTTGGAGTGACAAGAGTTTGAACTATAAATGAGTGGACTTCCTTTCTAAAGGATTAACTATTAATACTGGCTTTTATGTTAAGTATATTCATGTTATTGAGAAGGCTTAGTGCCATTTTTCTTTCTTGGTATTCACATTTAAGTATAGTTTTAATGATGCCCCAGTTCCTTGGCTGAATAACTTTGAAAAATATCATTAGTTCCAATAACTGAAGATCTAATTAGAGAAAATAATATGTTTATAAAGGATACAAGCTAGCATTTTAATCCAAGAAGAATTTCGAAGACAGGGATAGCATAGAAGATAATTTGTTTAAGATGTGTTCAGTATAATTTGAGAGTGAGACAATGTAGTCTAATGATTTATGTTGATGGACAGCATTTAGAATCTTCCTCTACATCTATTTGACATCCCCCAGAATTCTTGGAGAAACCCTGGGAAAATATGTGTGATTGCTATCATATTAGGAGTTTATTGTCTAGACTGTCTGAGTCTGAAATCTCAGTATTTATGTAAATGCCCTCAGGTTTGGTCTGAACATAGAAGGGGTCCACTTCTAGACACCATTGGAAACAGTCCCTTCTTAGTATTTTCTGATGTTTAAAAGCTGTTGTGAGGACTGGGGATTTCTTAGAGTTTGAATGAATGCCTGCCTGGATTCTTGATTCTGAGCATGTTGCTGAGTCTAGACCTGAATAAGGGTCCTACTTTTATCTTGAAAGTCAGCTTCAAATTATAAAAGAAGGCTAACAGAGACAGCACCTAAGAGGATACAATCAGGCTCTTCACAATTCAGAGAGGAAAGGGGTGTAAGAGAGCAATCACCACAATGTAATCTTATTTATGGGAGATTCTAAATCATCAAGATTAGATTTGGTCAAATGAAGTCATTTTCTTCCTACTGACTTGCCAAAACTGTCAGTAACTGATTTTGTCTTACGGACTGGAAAGGTGTCAAAGGAACCATGTGATGCTCTGTTGGAATATGGAGCCCAGCTAAGCAGTGAGTGTTCCTATTTCTGATGCTGTATCTCATTGTGGTAGTGAACAGTGTTCTTACTCCACTGTTTTGATCTGCCTCAAGATTCAAGAGAGGTACTCACCTGCTATTTCCACAAGATTGAAGTCCCTGAAATGTTCTTAAAAACATAGTCATGTTTGCCAATGGAGAACAATGGAAAACCTAATTTTCGATATTAGAGGCAAAGGGAAAAAATAGTTTGTATCAACAAAGAACTAAAAGTACATATTCTAGCTGTCTTCCTTGAGGTAGGAAGTATCTTTTAATCTGTCTGCTCCATGCTATGGTCATACAGGGAAAGCTTGAGAGAAGTTGTCTGTTTTGACACCAGTTCATTTATTCCTCGCTTGGGCCACAGCTTACGATTTCCTTATCTACATGTCATGAATACTCAGTTACTTCTAAGTGTTTTCATTATATTGAATGTGTTTGTACATTGGAAGAGATTATAACAGTGCCTGATACAAGCTGTGCAAATTCACCAAAAGGCCAGTCTCTACTGATGGACATTTCCTGGAAGTGAGAGAGCAACCAATGATATAGGGAGTTTCACTTCATATATGTTGTATTCCCGGAATCTCTGCAGCTCTTTCTACAGAGCAGGTAAGGAGTCACCTCTGTCTTGTGGTTATAGTTAAGCTAAAAGAACTCCTAGCATATGAGACTGGTGGTGAGTTTTCACGTGGGAAGAAATGGTTGAAGAAAAAGATATTTCAGCAAATATGCTTCCTTAAAAGTTATTAAGTATTAATTTAATAGCAAGCAAATGTGATAGCAAGCAAATGAGCTTTTATCTACATTAGAAATCTATGTGCACAGGAGTGTTCATTATGAAGCATGGAGAGGGAACTGTGTTTCTCCTGGTATCTCAAATCCATTCCTTTCCATCCAATTAGATTATAGCCATGACAATAACATGTAAAGAACATTTTACACACTTGGGTCTCATCAGTCATCACCACACTCAGACAGCATTTTGGTGGATAATATTATGATTCCTATCACACTAAAGCTGGGAAATCTGGAACTCAGAGAGTTTTAAGTGCCATGCCTTCAATCACATGGTAGTAAGAAGGACATGCAAGGCTATATATAACCTTGCTCCTTTTTACATCAAAGCTATGTTGTTTATACCTGCAATGCTTTCCAGCCAATTTCAAGAGATGACACGACTAACATATGAGACAAGTATGTATGGAGATATCAAGTGAAACTCATCAACTTGTGTAATTAGTATATGCTCACAGAAAAGGTTGTATCCTTTTTTACCTGTAGTCACAGAAAGCCTTATCCTCAATGTTTCCCTGCTTTGTAAGGGAACGCTCTATGGCCTTTGCAACACTACTCTGTAATGTCTTCTTCATCCACTCTTGCCTTCCACAGCACACTCAAACTGAGGCAAACACACCCATGTTTTCGTCTCTCGATATATGGAAATACTTTTTTTAAAACAGTGCTCATCAAACTTAAGCTTTTTGTTCTAAAATCCTCAGAAGCCACTTCTACCAAGGACATAGACCACTGGCCACTGGTTCCCAGAAATAAATGCAGGTGCTTATTTGGCCTTTTTGCACAGCAACTCTGTGGACGTGTCCTTCTCAACTCAAGAAAGCCTTTTTTACAGCAGCTGAGTTCTTTCAATGGACATTCCTGTTTGTACAGTTTCCTTGGATACAGCAAACATGTATTTTCAAGCCAGTCTTACAATCATGACTATTGTCTAAATTCTGCCTCCTAAGTAAACATAAGCTAGCAGCATCCTTAAATACTTAGAACTTTCAATTTTAATCAATTCATAATCTTTTATGACCAGGAAGATCTCAGAGCACTCAGTACCATTCTCTTCATATTATTGAAGAGGTGAGAAGACTTGGTGGAGTAGGTAGTTAGTCAAGAGTAGCCTGGAAATTTCTCCTGCAGTGTTCCATTCATTTATAAATAGAAAAGTTCCAAGAAAAAGTTCTTGACTTTAGGGCCTAAAAGCCTGAAGGAAGTGTGCCCAAGCACTTCAGACAACAATAAACCCATCACCAACTTGTGTCAATCATGTTTTGTTGAATTCTTCTTATTGGCTTCCAGACATGTTTAATGTCCCTCTTTTACCTAGTGATTTGGGGCTGTAACTACCAGTTGGTTTTTCAAATTCAGAAGCCTCATATTAGCACATGCCTCAAGTTGGGAAAAGAGTGAGAGGGTCCTTGACCTCTGGGATGGATAAATGAATCTTTCCCCAGCTTGGACTTCTAACTGCAAGTATTGTGGGTCTGAGCCAGGATGACTAGTCATAAGTTGTCTGTACCACCCACAGGGAAAGCACAGAAATACTGTACAATTAGCAGGGCATCCACTGCTCTGACTCCTACAAGTTTTATAACTGATTACTTGCTCTTCAGGCTGTAGGCAGAGAAACATGTTCTCAACTCTCATTCATCCATTTTAAAGTTGAATGCATTTTCCTTCCTTGCTTTTAGAAGTCCTTTTTCTCTAGCTGTTATCATTTTGCTGATCTTTACAATCTGCCCTCTTTTCTGCCTCTCTCCCAAATGACCTGCTGTACTCTCCCAGGAGGTATGCACATCTCAAGTCAGCCTTGCTGCATAACAAGCCTGTGACTTCATCCTTATTTAGCGCCCCAAACTCTGGGGTGGCTGAGGAGATCACTCATTGGGCCTTTCTTCCGTTTGCTCTCAGTAGTTGCCAGTGACCAACTTCCTTCATCAAGGCTTAATCACCTAAAGTTTCCACTACCTTCAAAAAGAGCACTACCAGATGGAGCCCAAACATTCAAGCATATGAGCTCATGTGGGTGTGGTTCACATTCAAGCCACAGCACAAGCCACTAGTGATGAGAAACACTGTGTTAAAGAAGAAAAATATTTCATTAAAAATTCATTATTAAACTAAAAAATGAGATTTTAGATAAAATGGCACAGGAAAGCCCATAGTAACCCACACCTCATAGTAAGAATATACTAGGAAAAAAGTTTAATCACTGCCTCTTGATTGCTAATATTACATTATAGTTGATATTAATATGGACTAATTTCATCCAAATCCGTGAATTGGGTGAGAAACATCATCTTTTCTAAACATAAGATTTTTAAATGGTGCTGTCAGCTAGTCCTTTAATCTGGTCTTGAAGTACAATCACACTGGTCGAACTGCTGTTAAGCACAACTATAAAAGTAAGAACAGGGCTGGAGAGATGGCTCAGTGGTTAAGAGCACTGACTGCTCTTCCAGAGGTCCTGAGTTCAAATCCCAGCCACCACATGATGGCTTACAACCATCTGTATAGCTACAGTGTACTCATATACATAAAATAAATAAATGAATCTTAAAAAAAAAGAATTTATTTAAACAAAAGATGGCTGTTCTAGAAGACCTGGCTTTCATTTCTTGTCTTGCTCAGTTAGTCTTTCCTTATTAGTTTTCCAGTCCTTTTAAGCTTCATTTTTGTAGAATGTGAAATTAGACACCAATGAAGTCTGATACCCTTGGCTCTACTGAAGTCATCCAGAGTACCATGACTTAGCCCAAGAACCCTATGACTGGAGTCTCAGTTTTTGACACTACTTCTTACTATCAGTCTGACTTTGAGTAGACAGGCCACTTACACAAGATCCATGTTCCCTGTGCAGTGAGTAAAGTCATCTTGCCTATCCATTGGGTTATGAGGCATAACTGTAGTGATATATGTAGATGCCTGGGCAAACTAGCAGCTACGATGTTACTAAAGGCTCACCATGAAGCTGGATGATTCTTGGAAAGCCATGTCACCACTATCAACTTAGCTCCATAAGCCAGAAATGCCTGCTGAGTCAGTTCACACTTGATCAATCATCTCACACACACATGATGGGTTGAAGCTTTAAGAAGGTAAGATTATTTCAGAAATGAGAACAGTGGCATCCATGGTTCAGTATAATTTCTTTTAACTGCATGTGGCCATGGAACACCAGGAACGTGGCCTGTTGGAAATTGAGATATGCTGTCACCTGATTTTTGAAACTTAGTTCAGAAAAAGAAAATAAAAAACATCTCACTAATAGCTTTATGTTTTATATTGAACCAATGCAATCTTGGATAAGATGTCCTAAATAAAAATAGATAAATTTTTCACTAAAGCTCCAGATGAAGCCAAAAGGAAAGTTTTTCCCATCAGTTCTGAGAACTTGATGTTTCTCTTCTACAAATTCAGATATCAAAATACAGAAATGAAATAAAATAGCCTGCTGCTACTTTTGTAGCCTTCATAGACTTCATGTTCAAAGAAAAGAATTACATAGGCTTCATGGTATTTGGGGCAATAGAATTGAGATATATTTGTGATGAAGTACTTTGTTGTGAGGATACCAGATGTGAAGTAAGCCTGGATGAAGAGGACTTAAAACCCAACTTTTTTAAGGCACATTTTAAAGCTTTTAGCTTTGTCAAGAAACAGCTATTTTGACTTTTGGATAGATATCTTTTAAGCTTGACAAGTAAAAGAAATACAGTTTCAACTACTCTATCAGAACCTTAGTTTTCCTTTTCTATATGCTAAACATGAGAACACACACTCACAGCATTTGAGATGTTTCACTATTGGTGCCTACCTCATGCCCTTTACACCTACAAAACATCTTTCACCTCCACTTTTAGAAACAAAGAAGGGAAGCATCAAAATAAAGCTGAGAAAGGACAGAGAGCCACTAATGAGTTTCTTTTATGTAGAGGTAACTGAACTGGGGGTCCACATGGAAAGCTGAAATGTATGATAGACCACAGATCCATGACATTTGATTTAGTGTGCAGAGTCTTTGACTTCCTGGTCATCCCAGGTTATTGGTGACTTCATGGTATACCTCTTATCCTGCATCCATTTAAGATTGCTCTCTGTCCTGTTTGCATGACTGATTCCTAGAGTGGCCTAAGATCCCATATACAGACTAAGGAGGAAGACTACTCCATGGTGTGGTGTGTGATCCATTCCTTCAACTGATCTGTCTTTGGTGAGATACCCTGCTCCTGTCTAAAAGTTCTTTACCTTAGACAGATGAAATTTTGAGCTTGCACTCATTTTGATCATTGCTAGCTTTTCCCTTCTGTAAGGTTCTTGGCCGTGCCATGAGCATGCGATGTGAAGTGTGAAGTACTTTAACCTTCTAGCAAAAAGATACCTGATTTTTGAAGATCCATGGAACTATGAATGAGGAAGGGGAAACACATGTGATGGGCCTAGCAGTCACTGTTGTGATTGTATAGAACACTAAGAACAGAGTCATATTCCTGGGCATAATACTGAGAAAATACACACAAAAGTAATTTAAGTGAAGTTTCTCAAATGTTCCTGGCAATTTTAAATTGGCGCAAATTAGACAATCCAAAGGAAATAACTTTAGTTGTTAAAGGCTTTCATGGTCAAAATTTTCAAGAGAAACAGAGCCAATGGGTTGAATGAACAGGCAGGCAAACAGACAAATGCTGCTGCTGCTGCTGCTGCTGAAGATAGATATATAATAGATAGATAGATAGATAGATAGATAGATAGATAGATAGATAGATAGATAGATGACAGATAGATAAATGATAGATAGATAGATAGACAGACAGACAGACAGACAGACAGACAGATAGATAGATAGGTCGATAGGCATACAAACAGATAGACATTTGTATATTGAGAGACTTTACTAAATCAACCTACCTTTAAATAGTAACAAGGAGGGTGAGAATAATAGACGAGAAGGAGGAAATTGCTTGGACCTTGGGGCTAGATGCCTCAGCATTAGGGGAAGTCCCCCAATGGCTATCTCAAATTGGAGAGCAGCTTGTTAGCTGCTCAGTCCACAAGGCTGGCTGCTTTAGCAGTCCCAGTCTAGTGCAGAAAAGTTGGAAAGCTCCTGGAAAGCCGCCAGTCTTTAGTCAGTGATGGAAGCCTAAAGATACAAGTTCAGATATCAGCAAAAGAAACTGTACATCAGGAAAAGGATGCATAATACCTGCAGCAAAAGGAAAGGCCAATTGGGCAAGTGGGCAAGAGGCCAAGTGACCAAGCCAAGGGAAAGTAGAAAAGCCAAGAGGTTAGGAGAGAAGGCTAAGAGGGCAGGAGGGAAGGCCAAGGGGGCAGGAGGGAAGGCCAAGGGGGCAGGAGGGAAGGCCAAAGGGCATGTAGGGAGGTCAAGTGAACAAAAGAAAATTGAGCTTCCTTCTGCCATGCCTCCTTTTGGCTGCTACTAGAAGGGGCCAGTAAACTCAAGTCAGGGTGAAGTCTTCCCACATCTACTAAGACTATCAAGACAATTCTTTAATTGAATTTCCCTGCTTAGATGATTCCAGTTTATGGTAAGTTGACATTAAAACCAACTATGACAGTAGCTGTTTTGTAAGATCTGGGACAAGAATGATTGTGCCATCCTGGATTGAGAAAGTAAAGATAGCAATGCGACCTAGCACCTAAATATGTACATAGAATGTCATGTTCTTTGAAAGTAGATTTTGTGCTGTACAGGATCTGATTGTTTTCATACTCTGAAAACAACATTTCAACTCAGAAATTTTAAGTACCCATTTGTGCTATAACTCTGGCAGCCTTTTGAAACTGTGGTTTTGTTTTCTTTTTTATTGACTGAAAATTTCCCCTCATGCATATAATGTGTTTTGATGAAGTATGTTCCATTGCTTCTCCTTTACTTCCTTATATTCCCCTTTACTTCACTATATTTAACTCTTAATTGTGTCTTCTTGGTGCTGCCTGTGTGTACATGTATGCAGGATTGTCTACTGAGACATGTGTAGCCTTTCAGGGGCCAGATCACTGAAGAAAACATACTCCTCACAGCAGCCATATTACAGGTAACTCCTCAGGTAGGGATGGGATTGAGATTTCCTCTACACGTTGTCTACCATGAAGGGATGATTTTTCCTAGCTTGAGCATCTTCAGTTGTTGTGCATACAGTCATAGCTGCTATGAGTTCATATGGACAGGTGCTCTGAGGCATCTGGAAAACATTATTTCAATGTAGCCATGGACTGCTTCAGGCACTCCAATCTTGACATGCCCTCTTCTACAATGATCCTTGTGCACTTGCAGGAGGGGGTATGATATAGATGTCTCATATAGGACTGAACACTCCACTGTCTCTTATTCTCTGCACCCTGATCAGTTGTGAGTCTCTGTAGTGATTGCCATCTACTTCAGAAAGAAGCTTCTTTGTTGAGGGTTGAGAGATGTGCTTAGCTATGGGTAGAAGGATTAAGTTTTCTCTGATGAGGGTTGAGAGATGTGCTTAGCTATGTGTAGAATGATTAAGTCTTCAGGAGTTGTACACTATGGTTGTTAAAGCTCTCACACTCTCACTCTCATATCCTCATGAATGCTGTGTGGAAATGAAGTAGTTTTGTTGTGGTTTTGTTTTGTGCTGACTCTTGCCATTTGCTTATAGAAATCTGCCTTATTTTCCTTACACTATCATGATGCAGTTGGGAGTTAATAAAAAAACGGGGAAATTAAATGGTGAAAATTGCTTCAATTTGAAATGTAACATGGTTGTTCCATGTGGTGGAACTCAGACATAATAATAGCATTGCTACTGAAGCGCGACATCATATTTGTCAACCGGGAGTAGCCTGATCAGAAAGGCGACCCATGTAAATACAGACTCCCTAGCATCTTACTTGCAGAACTCTGGTTTTATAAGGTAGACAGGTATAATTGTACATGTCATTTTAAATACATGTAGGTTGTTTGCTTGGGACTCAGTTGATTTAACTCACAGTTCAATCATGATCTGTCAAAGACTTTTTCCTGTACCAAGCACTAACTGAATTGAAGCATACACAATATTTCATGTAGTTTTTGCAGTTCCTTTGGAGATTATTCCTCTTGATATCTAAATAAAGAACCTGATATCCAGAGAATTTAAATGACTTGACCAAAAGGAAGAAAAGCCAAGGCTCAGGTACATAGCAGCTGACCTGTATCTCATGACAGTCTCATCAGTTTTTTAGCAGCCAGGAGGCTATGCCGAAGGGATGGATGAAGAAGTTACAAACAAAGGTCACAATTGCCTTATAATCATCTTTCAGAAGTTAAAAAAAAGTGGTATTTGTGATCCCTGGAGTGGGGGCTTGTAACTGAGCTGTGGCTTCATTATGCATGACTGCTACTGAGTACTCACAGGAGCTGTACCACTGCACTACTGACCAGATGCAGGGGCACACGTGCTGGAGTTCATCTTCTGTGTGCACAGAGGGAGGGATCATTTCCAGGACTTGGCATTTTAAGAGCTGGGCACAGGCATTGACTTCTTGTGCCTTGATCATTTGCTGATTCTTTATCATGGGCCATATGCCTTGTGGTTGCAATGTCTTAGTATTAGATTGTTCCTGGACTCTTCACAGAAGCAGCTACAAGGTGGTAGTAGAACATTTCATGCTAGTAAGTGCATCATTTATGTCTACATATATCACAGCATCAACTGTGTCTCAGTTTGGCCTAGTAACAAAAGATGCTCTTACTAATTACTACTGAAAGCAATCCAGAGAAGGTAGTATATATAGTTCATCTCAATTCATTTGGCTTTTCTTTATTGTAGAGGACTTTATAGGTATGTGTATTCTGTAGAAGCTTCCAAAAGCAAAAATTCTGTTTGGAATTCTGTCATGAGAATTGGTTCGTGATCTCTAAACCAAGGCAAATTATGTTCTGAACTTCTCAACTGCCATTCTTAAGCACTCATGAGTTGAAGCATACCTACTTAAAAGTGAAACTGCAAATTCTTTTGCCAATTTTAGATTCTGACCCAGAACAATAGAGGGCATTAATGAGTCTTTCCAACTACTGTCAATGGTATTCAATACATGTCCTGTTTCCCAGTTTACAAATAGGCACCGCCTGCCATTGGAGTGACAATTTCTATCATTTTCTTTTCTTTAGCTTTTTCATCAATGTTGGCAGTAGAATTTTTTACCTTTCTTTTCAAAATATGAAAGGAAGATCTACCATGTTAAGATAGTGTTTTAAGAATATATGATTATCACATTTCTAATAAAATTAATTTAGTAAATAAATAAATATATGTTCTAATATATCAGAAATACTATATACTTTTAATTTTAAAATATATTAAATTTAACATAAATTTAATACATTTTATATATTAGGATGACTGAATTGTATGACTTTTATTGCTATTTATTGATATTCAATTCTTTATGTTACATAATTCATTTATTATTAGACACTAAGCTAATAACCATGTTTTTCTGAAGTTCTTATTTATTATGGATGAATATTACAATATTCCCTCAGAATTAAAATCTTTCATGTAGTAGAAGAATTGACTCAAATGTCTTCCAAAATCTCTTTGATTGAATGATGAAAGCCAGGAAGACAGACTTCAAGGCTTGTAGCTCTTAAAACACTGCACTAAAAAGTATTCTGTATTCAGCCTTAAATAAAAGGAAACTTGGATCATTCTGTATCTTGTGTGAATACTGAAGATATTGTGCTAAATGAAATAAGCCAGACAAGAAGAACAAACGTGTAATTGCACTTCATCTACATATGAGAGTTACAGTGAGCAAAGTTATCCTGACAGAGGGTAGAATGGTGGTCACATGCAGCCTGGGGCATCTGGGGTGAGCACTTAGAGCTGAGTAGGTTATAAGGTGCTTGGAGAGAACAACAATGACTTCCAGGGAACAAGACTGCAATGAATGCCATTGCACTTTGCAGTTAAATTAACTCATTGCTAATGTTTATCTTGTGCAGATTTTACAGTTGAGAGAAAGCCACTGTGTCAGTGTTCCCTGTTGCTAGAGAATACAGTCCTAAATAAGAGAGAGGGAATCTCAGGGGTGACTGAGCATATGTGTAATCTTTTTTTTTTCCAAGACATACTTTTCTTACTTGTAAAAGAGTGAGTTCAAGACTTGTTCCTAAGCTGCAGTCCCCCATTTCTACCATTTCTCAATAAATTCTGAGAGAAGTTCTCCAATTCTGAGAAAGATCGTGGAAAGTAAAAATAACTCATTTATAAGAGGCAATTTTTATTGACACTTTATGTAGATTTCCAGCAATTCTGCATCCTGGGTGAATAAAGAGCAGCTAAGCAAGCGTAAGACCACTCTGAAAGTAAATGGAACAACTGAAAACGGAGCTGAGGAGTCCCTGAGTCTCTCCCTGCTTCTTGATAAACACATTTGCACCCTTTCGAGCAGCAGTGAGGTTGGCAGGAGGCACAGGGACCTGGCAGCCTGAGGAGAAGCTTCCCTGCCTTAAAATAGTTTTTGAGTTCTAAAAATCTCTCATGGCAAAGCAAACCCTGTTACAAATGCTGACTCCTCTCCCAGCCTAGCACCAACCACTAAGAGAAAGGAACCAGAGGGAACAGCTTACCTCTTCAGAGCCACACTGCCTTTCCCTAATAATTCCCTAATAATTTAGATGCCTCATTATTTCCACATTTTAACCTTTTTTAAAAAATAATAATCTCCAAAATTTTTAGAGCTTTGTTGGTCCTCCCAAAATTAATAGAATCGTGTTAATCATTTTGCATTCAACCAGCCTACAGCTCTATGGTATGTACTAATGGGCATTCCCTTGAAACCTCCTGGACCTAGAAGAAAACAAAGCAAGTTCTGTACAGCCAAAGATTAGCACAGGTGACCATTGGGTTTGACCTAGTAACTACTGACTGGACAGAGCTGAGTTTCCTTCTAATTTGTACAGAGGTGATGGCACTTTGAAGTGAAACTGACAAGAACAGAAAGGTGAGTGAGTGGGGCTGAAGCAATCAGAAAAGGGAACACTTACCAAAGGTTGGTCTGCGGTCATGGGATTAGACCAGCTATGGTGTCTAAGCAGATGCTTTCCTCCCACAGACGCATGGAGTAGTGGGGCCCAGTACTGTTCCTCCTGATGGCCCTCAGGTCCCTCAGGGAAGAACACTCCTGGCACTTAAACATCACCAAGCAACAGAAAAGGACTGACAATTTTAAACTCCCTCCCACAGTTTTGAAGATTAAACTCCATTACATATGCTAACCAAATGGTATACCACTGAGAAAGTCTGAGACCCTGTATGTCCTTTTCAGTATATTCCTAGGAAGTCAGGGCCTGTTGTCAAATGTCATGTAGGAAACAAACAAATAGCAAAAAGCCCAGTCAATTCTTTTCCTATCCTGAATTCAGGAGTCTGGGGTTGGGAGCTGGGCTATCTCTGGGAACTTAAAGCAGCTAGAGCCTGGTCTCAGTACAGCTATGCTAATTTCTGCCAATGCAGAAGAATGAACACAGTGTGGAGTGGAAGGTGTTACAGTTTCCAGGCCCAGGCGTGGGTGCTCTACAGAGAAGAACTCACTGTCTGAGTTGAAGTTGACCAAAAAGAAAAGAAAAGGAAGATCAAATGTTAAGTGAGCTTCAGTTCCATGGCCCATTAGATATGCACATCATGAGTATGCATGACCGGGCTTTAATTAGCACTTGTTTTACTTTTCAAGGCTTGGGAAAGACTATCAGTGCTTTACTTCAGAATGAAAAGAAACAGATTCAGCTCTTCAATTATACAAACATGCCCCCCCATTGGATATATTATAAAGTTTCATAAAATGCCTTGTGCAATGTGTAATTATTTTTAGATTTTTTTTCAAAATAAAAATGTAAAAGTGGCATAAAATGTGAATTTTTCTAATTAGGTAAGATATAAGACAATGTGAGAAACGGAGGAAGAAACTACTGATTCAAAATGTTATGCTGTCTAGCTATTCTCTCCAGATAGATTATGTTACTTACCATATCAAGTAAGTAGGAATCAATGTGTAATATAGGCAATATTTTATGAGAAACAAATTTGCTTCCATATCAAGTTAACATTATCTTTCTTGTGTTTGGCACTACAAGATTTTTTAACTATTTTTTTTTTTTTGGCATTCTGTACTTTCTTACTTGAGCAGATTTGTATGCAATACAATATATGCCTGCTGTCTTTTCCTATTAAAGACCTTTTTCTTGTCTTCTTAGAAGGGGAGATACTCCTTACGCACCATAAACAACCTATTTCATTGCTATCATTCCTTGTACTTTAGAGAATGAGCTAATGTGCTCTTTTACAAACATCTCACTCATGGTATCTGGAATTACTCTACTTTGGTTAATGTACATGGGTTTGTTTCTATGTCTACCTACTTTATGAGATAAGCTGAAAGACCTCTTCCTGTTCACTTAAAGGACTCGCTGCCATTTGATCTTCCATGTAGAAACTGGAAATGAGTCATAGACTCCTTATAAGCCAGCTTGCCCATAATCATCACTGGCAAGAGATGTTTCAATGACAGAGACGTGGATCAAAGGGATCTAAAAGTATGTTATGAAAAGTTTGTCAGATCTCCAGTATGATCTGGATCCTTTTTTTTATTTCATGGAATGTCTGCATGTCCTGATCTTCTCTTGCAATGGTATTTTGAATCATTCTAAAGAGTATGTGATTAAATAAAATGAACTACCTAGAATGACTATGAAAGTTGTAAGCCATTAAATTACATCTTAAAGGGTGACAAATGCATCTCTCCAAATAGGTTTTCCTAGTCAGGCTGGTTCTTCTGGCAATGGAATCTTTAGGATGCAGATTTTTGCTGGAAGAAGTATCTCACTAAGGACCTGCTTTGAGGATTTACAGTCTCATTGTACTTCCAGTTTGCTATCCCTGCTCCATGATAAAGACGTGATCTCTCAGCCTCCTGCTTTGGCAGACTGCTATCATATCCTCTAAGCTCCTTGACCTCACTAATCCCAGGAAGTTGGACAGGTTTCCAGTATCAAGCATGATTTCCATCTGATCAAGCAGACCTTAAGTCTAATCAGACAGCTATTGGTTACCGTCAAGATGCAAGTGCCACTATACTGTGGATGCTTTTCTAAATTTCCAATGTAAGATTTGCAATTTGCTGAATGCTTAGCCATTGTCAGCTTGTTTTTTATTTTTCTAAAAGCTATGCTCATGCTTCCTACTATTGATTATAATGAATAGAAGCCAGAAAAGACATCTTCAGAGCCCTGGCTTCCAGGGAGGTGTTTCCAGTCCATTCTTTCATTTAACTTCTCAATGCTCTGTTTTACCAATGAGGAAAGTCAAGTTCAGAGAGGTTAAGTAACTTTCTCCAGAGCATGCAGTCAGTATCTGTCAGAGCCAAGAATCCATACCAGGGTCCTCAAGGTCACCTGTACTCTTCACATTCCAAATCTCCCACACCATAAGATTTTGTCACATGCTTATTTGCAAATGATGAGTGACCTTATCTGTAAAAGTCTTGCAGAAGAGCACTATTAGGATTTCTAAAGGTATTTTTCTTTGAGGGAAAATCAACACCCATCATTCTCTCAGTGTTCCAAATCTTTGATAAAGAGATAGACATGGATATGGTACAGTATTGGTAGAAATGTCTACTCTACTTCTCAAAAATGACTTTTAACCTCCCTATAATGATTTCATATCTACTATATGGCAGCTAAGACCTGTGTGGCAGACAGATACATTTAGGGCCTTCAAGATAACATTGTCAAAATTGACGTGCTTTTTTCTAAACCCTAGAATTACCATGTCACAAGGCTGTGGGAAGCTTCAGAAAATGTCTTTTTCTCTATTCTGCCACATTCATTGAGAAAATTTCATTAGTGGAATTCTAGAAAATTAGTAAAATGCAAAGCATAGCCTCTTACTGTCCTTCCAGTATGAACATGCCTAGATTTTGTACATGAGGCATATGCCATATTATATTTCCTGTAAGCCATAGAAAATCATTGTCAAAACCTTACCCTTCTATTGACATCCAATTTGACTTCCAGTTGATTAAAGGCATTATGTCTATATGTAACTAATTTCATTACTTAGACAAACTAATAATAAACAATATCCTCTTGGGAGTTCTTTCAAATGTTGCATTTTAATTGGGATTGTGTTGGATAACAAGAGCAGCCAAAGTAGAATTGTGAATTTGAAATACTCAACACCAGACACTAAAACAACTTATTAAACCTCCTACTGTGAAAGATTATTTAACATTAACATCTATATCCAGGGAGACTTTCTTGCCCCCAAAGTCAGTGAAGTCAGCAATGAACCACAAAGCCAGTGATAAAAGGTTCAGCAGTGTCTTGGCTAGCAGCCCAGATGTGATTTATCCACCATACATCATACTAAATAATCATAGTCAATCCTGAGACTATTTTGGAAAATGATTCCACTTTTGGTCTTTGAATACTAGATCTGCATCCTCTTCATCTACTTTGCTTTTGACCATGACAAAAATGTTTATTTCATTATTTCAGAGTATAGTAATGCCATAAAAAATCAGAAATAAACTCCTAATTTAAATTAACCCCTAACAAACTGTCTACTTGATTTCTTTACTTGCTTGGGTGTTTAACAGTGATGTCAAGGAGCACAAGAAGAAGTGGAACCCTTGCATCTATCCTTCCTTACCTCTGTCATCAAATAATCATTACCCTATTGGAACCATCTTGTTAAATATAACCAGTTGTTTCAGTCAGAAAAGGTGATGCATCATTTGGAGTCTTCTATCTACCTCACTTCCCACAGCAATAATCTCATTGATGCACCAATTATCATCTTTTCTGAGTCTAACCTTTCTCAGTACCCTCTCACCACTAGTCCAAGATCCCAGCATCATTACCCAAGTAGAAGAGTCCTACAAATTTTAAAAGGTGTCTCTTTCTCAAGATTTAAGCATTGCTGCTGTGGTTTCTTAGAGCACGTCTATTGAGTAGAAAGCTATTGTAATCAATACACATGTCCCTGGTATTGATGCTATAATTGGTTTCCCTGGGATTGTGCTGTACAAAACCTGCACAGCTGTGTATAATGGACTATGCCTAAGGATTTGAATGTTTCAAGAACTATCTATTTGCCATACTTCTTCCTCCCTGTTCTGTGGCAGTCATTTCTTCTAGAACAAGTTCTTAAATTCATATACCAAGACACCTGTTTCCTCACTCAGTGTCTCCAATAGCATCCATTTACACTGACAGTCAAAATCAAACTGCCCTTCATGACCACTAATCTCAGGATATCTGGTCCCAGACTTCAATTTTGCTCTGACCTTAAAGACCAATATACAATCAAGATGGAATGTCAAGGCTTAATGATTAATGTCTCTCCTAATCTATAGTTGGCTGACCATGTTAGCTAAATGGCTTTAATATCAACACTGACTAGCTCTTTTGGATCTGCACACTTGGCTCTTGTTTTTCTGTTTCTAGAACAGAGCAAAGCTTTTCCCATGCGTATTAACGCCCTAGGACTGCCTCAACAAATCATCACAAGATGAGTGGCTTAGAATAACAACTTTCAGGGATTATTCTTCTTTGAGAGAAATTTATTCTATCATAGTTGTAAAGACAAGAAGTTTGAAATCAAGGCAGATCCAGGATCAATTCCATCTAGGGACATTGAGAATCCATCCATATTTTCTCTAAGCATACAATAACTGTTAGCAGTTCTTGGTGTTCTTTGGTTCTAACTCTTGTCTATGCCTTTGTGTTCACACTGCCTCCACACTTCTCTCTGTTTCTCATGTTTTCTCTAAGCACTTTTCATTTAATTTAATGCACACATCATTCCAGATGACCTTATCTCAAGGACCTTAATTTAATATCACCCACAAAATCTACATATGTTCATATTCCAGTGTTCCAGGTTGTCAGAATGTTTGACAAATCTGTGGCAGCAGATACAGATACATAATGCTGCCCAATGGCTTTCAGGTACATAGCTTTATCCCTGTATCTTTTTAATTTGATAGACATGTCTCTTCTTTATTCTATCTCAGTTTCTTCTCAAATAATAATTTCTCAGAAAGGCTATCTTTTGTTCCCTGACTGCAATACCTTCCTCTTCTCCCTTTTTACTCTGGATTTTTGTATTATACTTATATTTCTCTTTATGGAGCATTAAAAGCACCTGATACTCCTTTGAGTATTATTTATTTTGTTTATCGATTTATCTCTTCACAGGAATAAGAGTTCCATGAAGTCAGAGACTTTAATCTGTTTTATATACATGTCACCTAGAAGAGAAAAATAACAATGTCCCACTGGTCAAATTTAACCTGTCATCAGTTTTTATCAAGTTGTATATGAACATGGACAACTCCACATAGTTAAATATTTTGTTTAACTCTTTTTACTATACCAACAGGACTGAATAATATAACAGAAATTTTGCAGCCCACAAAGCCTGTACTAAGTAGTGTTTGTCCATTTATAGAAAACTATGCTCAGAGAATATTTGATGTATAGTATGGTTTTTGAGCTTACACTGTAAATATTTATTTCTTTTTTTTTTTTTTTTTTTTTTTGGTTTTTTCGAGACAGGGTTTCTCTGTGTAGCTCTGGCTGTCCTGGAACTCACTCTGTAGACCAGGCTGGCCTCGAACTCGGAGATCCGCCTGCCTCTGCCTCCCAAGTGCTGGGATTAAAGGCGTGCGCCACCACTGCCCGGCTTAAATATTTATTTCTAAGAAAGATTTAATTTGATCTTGGATTTGCTTCTCTGAGTAGTAAGGTATCTGTATTTTGGTTTACTTCTTTCTAACAGAGAAGAATTCATAAGTACTAATTTGGGTAATTAAGAGACAGAGAAATAGTTCCAGGACTAGTTTACAAAATGAACTTTTCAAATCTTGACCTTTTTCGAAGGGTGTACTATAGTGTTTAAGTTCATGATGACCCAGCTAAGTCAGTACCATGCAGCATATTAAATAAGAAGACAACATTGTGTCATTCTGTCAGACAGAGGCAAAGTCAGAGCTCTACCAATTTGAACATCAGAGTTTCTTCCTTGTGTCTGTTTCGTTGTGGACATCATGTCTCAAGGACACCAGATCTAGATACTCTACAAATAGTTCCAAATTCTCATAGGACCAAGCTTATCATCATGGCACATCTCATTTTGGGCAGCCATAAGCATTATCTTATTTGTTTTTAGTATAGAATATGAATATTTAAAAAAGCAGCTATTTCAGAATATAGGCAATATCGTATAATTTTTGTACACTGCCTAACTCTGGAAGAGCACATAATATTCATAGATGCAGACCAATGGTGTCTAGTCAATATAACTGGATTCTCATACTTAGTAGCAATAGAATAACATAGAATCTAATGGTTTAAGCTGCTTCTACTATGTTCATACAAGTTCAAGAGCCATCCAGAGACTACAAATATTAAGTCTATGGACTTGTTAGTCAGAAACAAGAAAGACTTTGTCTGAGGTAGGGAGTCTTTACATTGCCAATTGCTTCTATGTATCATTTAACCATTTGATATAAGTAAGGGAATACAAAATATGAAAGCATGAGCATGGTTATTCTGAAAATGAGTTAGTGAACTTAAAAGGTTCTCCTAGATCATGAAAAAGACCATCTGAAAACCATACGTGAAAAGACAAAAGACAAAGTCAATGTCTGCAGAAGAGTTTATGGGACTACTGAAGGAAGAAAATACATAAGTATGTTGATAATGTACTGAACACAGTATTTGTGTGGGTGTTTCTGAGTCTCCACATCATCCTTCTGATTAAGATAATAAAGAGAAAGGTGGAAATGTCACTACTCATGTCATTCCAAGAGACAAGATGGACTTGTCTGCCTCAGATTCAGGCTATCTCTCTTTTTTTAAAAAAAAAAAAATTACTCATCCATAGTAATTGCTGAGTATCTATGCTTGATGCAGGGGTTCACAGCTGAGGAAGGCATCCTCTTGGCCCTTGGAAGTTTCACAATTAGGTGGGAACGTCAAAGGTGTGCCAGTAGAAAAAACTTGTCGAATGGAATCACACAGAAAATGGCATCACAGGAGCTAAAAATACCAATGTATTCAGAGGCCAGAGTCTTAATTACATTCTTGTACTTATGATCTTTCTTCTTCACACCTGCGCTCTCAGTCTGTGACACTGAAACCTCAAACCAACTTTTTTGGGGGAAATTGACAGCTTCTTCCATTTCCCTGATTATTTACAGTAGGAAGTAAAATGTTGAAATGATAAAGAGAGGCCAGATGTCTTTCACACAAATCCTCACCTTTGAAAACCACCTGTCTTCAGGGTTGATGCTTTTAATATGAACTGGTTTGCCAGTCTGATTCATTCAGAAAGCCCCAAGGCTTCTGCCTCTGTCCTTAGGCAATACTCAAGAAGTTAAACTCCAGAGAGGCAATACTGAACTGACTCAACTTTCAAGTCATAAATAATAATAATGGCTTACAAAAGGTAGGAAATGCAGAAGTGAAGGCTTTCATTACAATATTAACCCATCCAATTGGGTCATAAAATATCTTTCAATATCTAGACAAACTTTCCAGACTTACTTTAGTGTATGAAAAATGAGCTGTGATGTTAAAATCCCGTTATATGAGCACCTTAGGTTTTCGTAAGTGGAGCCGTTTCTAAACATTATTGCTTAAAGCATTCACATTATATAAATAGGAAGTTTTGTATTAAACAATAAAAGGCCATCTTGTAGATTGGTAAATAATTTTTCACCTGTGACAATAGAAGCTAATCTACATGGATCTGTTTTTCACTACAGATAATAGATTTCCTTAATACATTCTCTCCAATCCAGTTTAGCAACAGCAACACATGCATGGAAGTAGAGACCCAATTTTCAAATCTACCTCCCTGAGCAGTGGGTGTATTTATGGGATAAAGAAACAGGATATCTTAAGGTATGAGGAAGGGCAACTAGAGCTGATGTAACCCATGCTATGTGTGCAGGCACAATCTTCATGAGGCATGTGTACAAAAAAATGGTAATGATCTATGGGTGAGTTATTGACCCTCTGACATCAGAGTTACCCAGACCCAAGTGATGAGATTGTCACTTTTCAGAACAACAGTCTGCAAGTCTTTGCAAAGTAAGCCAGGCAAACATTATCACCAGGACCCACTCACCAGAAGTGTTCCTTGAGGTAGAGCTTGTGGAAAAATGTGTATCTTAGCTGCATGAGTTCTAGAATTGATGATTTTCAAAGCCAATAAAAAGCAAGTAACTGGGGGCTGAAGGGATGGCTCAGCAGTTAAGAGCACTGACTGTTCTTCCAGAGGTCCTGAGTTCAATTACCAGCAACCACATGGTGGCTTATAGCCATCCATATGGGAATCTGATGCCCTTTTCTGGTGTGTCTGAAGACAGCAACAGTGTACTCACATACATAAAACAAATAAATAAAAAATAGCAGGAGGAAAGATGGTGAGAGTCTGAATGGTAAAATGTACAAAGACCTGCTCAGGGCAAATGAGACCAGGACAGCTATGGCTGCTGGCTGATTATGCCCAAAGTTAGAACTCTGTTCTCCCATGACATCTTACAAACAAGGACTTGTTATTTTTATGACTACGTTCTGGAAATGAACTCCCAACTTCTAAGTTTTTGCTGGCTACATACAGTATCCAGAATGAGTCAGAATCACTTATGTAAAGGTAAAGTATTTTTGCTTCAATTTAATAAATATTTGCCACTTCTGTTATATTAAAAACATGGTCATGGATAGTACATAAGTTGTTCACATACATAAAATTATAACTAGTTGAATGAGGATATAATATGATAAAATGTAACTAGTGAAAAAAAAGCCTGAGAACTTATAAGGAGAAATCATAGGAAAGGATCAGAGCAACTTCCTAGAAAAGAAACCAGTAAAGATGGTAATTTTAAAAGACCCAAAAGTGATTAATTAAATATATTCATCTTGGGCAAGTTAAGACTTGTTACACAGAAAGGACTACAATTTCGAGAGTGTGCATATAAACTCTTCTCACAGTTCATCGTATGGAGGAGTAGTCAATAGTGCAGCTGAAAAGGGAGCTTTAAAATATGTACGAACAGAAGGGGAAGTATTTACTTGGGAGATTCACTTTCAAACTACATCCATAGAATTATCCTACAAAGTATAATTTTGCCTAGCTCCCAGTGGAATCTTGAGTAATTGTTTAATAAGTAGTGAAAGTTTAGGAGAAATTCAGAGTTTCAGGAGTTATGCCAAAAAGAGTTTATATTTTAACATTATTTGAGTAGTTACAATGAAAATAACAGATTATCCAAAACTCAAATAAATTGTGAACTATGTCCTCATCCTCGAATTTATAATGCAAGTTATATAATGACCTCTTAAGAATGATGACCACACTCCAGATCCAGCTGAGCTCACGTGTAATCCATAAACCATGGGAAGTTAATTAAACAGAAAATCCTCTACTTATTTTTAGAGATAAAAAAAAGACTTACTTTGTTTCTGCATGATTTCAGTGGACTTTTTAACAACAAAAAGACTGTAATTATACTACCAACAAGTCAAATTAAATGGAAACAATTAACCTGTGATATCCACATTTCAATAATCTGCAATTATAAAACATTATCCAAGGAATTTTAATTGTATCAAGCCTCCATTTAATCTATTATACAATCAATTTATGGCAATATAGCTAATAAAGAACGCATCACAATCATTTAGTCTCAGGAATAAAGCACCTTGATGGAGTTGTGAGCCTTTAGAAAGAGGCCAATTAAGGCTGGACTCCCTTTACCAGGGGACTTCTGTCTGTTCCCAGGCATGTGAAGGCAATCAAGAACAAGGTGTAGAGATGGTTTCTGTTGCTAAGTCAAGGATGTACTAGACCAGGGAAGAACCTTTGTAAGAAGATCTGTCTTTTCTGTCAAGAATGGCCTTGAAAAACTACCCCAGCTTACTTTAGGAGATGGCTCTTATAGGCTCTCCATGATATCTGTCTTTTAATGGGAGTATAAAGTAGACGTGGAGAATCCCCACCGAGGTGGAGAGTTAAACCAAAATAACATTTTGGTGTCTCTGAAGACAATCAGGGAGCCCAGAAAATTGTTCTCCTGGAGAATGGAGGCAGCCTGATGGAATGGACCTGTCTTTGAACCTTGACCTTGGACGAGTACCATTTTGTTTACATGAGATCTTCATTGATATCAACACCAGAATTCTTTCCTCAGGGAAAATCATCACTCATGGACTCTGTGGAGTCTTGTCAAGATTTCCCAGTGTACCCCAATCCTGACATCAGGGACACAATGTGTATCCCAAAACATTTAAATACTTCCATGTTAAGTTTTATCTATGGTTAGCCTTTATTTAAGTTACTGAAGTTTCTCTCAGCCCATAGTACTCAAACAGTTACTCTGAATTTTTCTTTCATGGAAAATGAGCTAATTTTGACAATAATCAGTGATTTATCTGACGGTTTCCTGAAAAAATTTTGGTTTTAGTTTTTACATTTTTATATACATGGTTGACCTTGTCATCAGCCACAGGTAAGTTCACCTCTGTTTTTATGAGTTTGACTCAATAGATCTTTATTGAGAATTCATTTCTTTATTTTTTTAATGCTGTAGTTTGAAGCTTGAATGCTTGCAGTTGTAATGCTTGAAGTTTCTACTAGTTTATTATCTTCTTTTCAATGTTCTTCTAACTGTAAGAAAACTTTCACAGTTAAGAGATATCTAGTATGATTTTGAAGCGCATAAATTATTTTCCTCAGGTAATTTACTTCATATGTGAGTTTTTTTCATTTTCTAAAATATGTATTTGACTTGGCCACCAAATGGGTCTTGAAAACTTCTTTGCATTACCATTCTAAGAGTTCTTCATTCTCTACCACCCGCCACTGTGCTTTTCTTCAAAAAAGATTCTGGTCTTTGAGAAGAAGTCCTCCAGAGGCCTCCTTTGATTTTGACATTTAAACTTGTCCTGTAGACACTTCAGCTCATTTTATACTGTTTGGTCACAGCCCTTCCAAGCCTCATTCTCATTTGGAAGGAGAATCCTGGCTCCATGTCAGAGTGGTCCTGTCACTTGCCCTCATGGTGCTGCCTGAAGTACTGTTTTTCTGATGTGTGCTGAATGGTGTTTTCATTTCAGCTGCTTGAGTGACATGTAGGATGATGCATCTTGTGATGATGGGATCTTTCTTGCACTGTCAGCCATCAGCTTTCCTTGTTTTCAATATTTAGAGTTCTCTTCTTGAGATTCTTTCCTAACATATCTATTTTAAACTGCAGGAACGATCTGGAGTCTTAAGGCTTTTAATTAAAGACCGTAGGGACTGTATTTTCCTTTGTTGAGTTCCTAATGGTTTGTTCTTGTGCCTGGCTTCTATCAAAGATGAACTGAGGATTCTAATTTCTGTCTTAAGGATGCTAACCCTTGGAAGGTTGAGAATTCCAGTAACTTATCCTACATGCATTTGCTTGGTTTTGTTTGTTTGTTTGTGACATTCTCATAAAACCCACACTAGCTTCAGACTCACTGTGTACCTGGAGCTCTCCTTGACCTTTGACCTTCTGATCTTCTGGCCTCCACCTTCAGCATGTTCCACCACATTCAGCATGACAATATTTGATGAGTAAAATATTGTTACCTGGGCCATCAACACTGCCACTGCCATGGCCGTCTGTGGGACTCTGGGCCCTATTCTAAGGTGCCCAGCTGTACCTCTGCCTCCTGGCACTGCTCTCTATGTCTGATGTGATGCAGAATGAGCATTGTGAACTTCTGATACAATGGAAGACCCAGGTTAAGTCCCTAAGATGTTCAACAGACTACAAAAGACTATGGCAACCTTTCTACATGAAACAAAGCCAAGAGAGGGTAATCAGCTAATAACTCAGTGGAAGACTGGGAAATAGAACAGTTCTCCCCAACCTCCCCTACATCAGAGCACATGGTCAACTGTTCTATATGGTGTTGCAGTTTGAACTGAAGCTACCTAAGGCCCAGATTGCCTGCTGCCAGAACTGAAGACATTAATGTCATTCTTTAAAACCTCTCTAGTGGTGACAGTTGGGCATCTCTGCAGTAGAGGATTTTCAAGTCCAAGACCTTGGCCAACAATCCTCATTTTCTTGACTAAATACTTTATTCTTCAGCCTGGAGATTTTCTCCTGTCCACAGAAGTCACAGAAAGTAATGTCCCAGTCCCTTCTTAATCTGTGTCTATCCTTCCTTGTAAAGCACAGGGGTGTGGAGGAGGATAAATATATGAGTTCATGAGAAATCCAGGTTTTTTCACTGATTCCACATTTCAAAATGAGGGCAAAAGCAAATGGAATTTCATAGCCTGCACATGGTAAGGATATACAGCCTACCTATGAACAAGAACTTTTTGCAGACTTTGCTCCTAGGGTGAAATATTTAATTATACAGAAGGCTTTGGTATGACAGGGACTGAAATACCTCAAGAGGTTGTAGGCTGTCCTTTGCCATGGCCTAATTAGCTAAAAAATTTGAGATATTTCTATCTTCAGAACTATTCCAGATACCAAGGATACAACAACTTGTGAAACTGCAATTGTTGTCTATCTGTGATGGTTGATGTTGATTGTCTACTTGACTGTACTGAGAGAACAACCCAAGAGATCAAGAGCAATCCTGATCTCTAAGAGTGTCTGTTTAGGCATTTCCATCTACTCTTAGCATAGGAAACTGAAAAGGAAGAGGCAAACCCACCTCAAATGTGGATAGCACTACGTGGAAAGGAGGGACTGTGATGGAACATAATGATGGGGAGAAAGCAGTACGTGTAAGCTCCGTTATTCTTCAGTGAATATCCTTATAACTACTGCCACCATCCTGGACAACAGATTCTGGCTTCTTGATTTTTGATGTAGACACATGCCAGTGACTTCCAGACAGAGTCCAGATGCCTAGCCTTGGGCACCTCGTCCAAAGATTCCAATCTCTTATCTGTGCAACTGTGTTCTTTGACTCTCCAGCCAACAGACAGCCTCTGATCTGCCATGCTACTCTGCTTAAATCTTCTTTTCTAATTACATACATCCTACTGGCTTTGTTCCTCTGAAGAACCTTGATAAACACACCTAGCACTGTATTCCAGGGGGAGAAATAGAAAAAGAAAAATGAAATAATAAAACCATACTTTGGTGGCACGTGCATATGCTTGGGAAGTAGAAACAGAATGCTCAGGTATTCAAAATCATTCTTCTTCCTCACACAAAAATATTTGAGGCTAGTGTGGGCTATATGATACTGTCTCAGAAAACCTTCTTTAAGTCATAGTTTGTTAGACAATAATTGTGACAAAGGAAGTTATGTATAATAACAGAATCATTGGGGTTTAAAATTTGAAGTAATGTAGTCAGAGAATGCTATGGAGGCACATCAGGTCTACAACACAGAAGTCAAATATCTTTAGTATTCAACAGACAGCATAGGAAAAGAGAAGATGAAATAAAAGAGCTGAGGGAGGAGAAAAAGGTGGAGTCATGAAATGAACATGAGGCACAAATCGGGAAGAAACTTCAATCTTATAGACACATGGATTCTGATACCTTCTATGAACTGGGAAGTTATTGGCAAGGAGCATATGTTGGCTGTGGTTTGACAGGCCTTTGAATATGATTTATAGAGTTTCCTTCCTGACTCAGGGTAGAAGAGGTATGGAGATGGTCATATGAAGGTGGTGATGGTCCAAATAAGGATGCAGAGGTTTTGGAAGTGAGCTGGAGAGAAATACCAGGAAACTGGTGTGGGTCTTGTTGATAGAAGATAGAGATGTGTCGTGGACTCTGTTCCCAGGCAGCTGGAGGATGGAGGTGGGTAGTGTAGGTAAAGAATAGGTTAGAAGCAAAAGACACACAGAAATTTTGTTAAGTACATGCTGCTATCCTTTGTAACACCATGAAAAATTCAGCTGATGGTACTGGAGAGACTGCTTGGGAGATATAAGCACAGGCTGGTCTTCTACATTGTGTGAGTTCCTAGCTCCCACATCAGGTAGATCATAAATAGCAATGACTCCAACTCCAGGAGATGCTACACTATTCTGGTCTTTGAGAACAGCCCAACATATGTGCATAGAGTCATATATAAACACACACACACTCACACACACTAACATGCACACACAATATTTGCACGTAAGTATAACATTAAAAAAGAAAGACAGGATGAAAGTATAAAAATGTATTTATGGAAACCCTTGTTAAACTTCTAGGTAGAATCCTTTAAAATCAAAATGATGACCAGTTTTCTGAGGAACAGCCAAACTGATTCCAGAGTGGTTTTCCCAGCTTGCAATCTCACCAGCAATGGAGGAGTGTTCCTCTTTCTCCACATCCTCTCCAGCATTTGCTGTCCCTTGAGTTTTTGATCTTGGCCATTCTGACTGGTGTGAGGTGGAATCTCAGGGTTCTTTTGATTTGCATTTCCCTGAAGATTAAGGATGTTAAACATTTCTTTAGGTGTTTCTCAGCCATCCATTATTCCTCAGTTGAGAATTCTTTGTTTAATCTGTACCCCATTTTTAATAGGGTTATTTTGTTCTCTGGAGTCTAACTTCTTGAGTTCTTTGTATATATTGGATATTAGCCCTCTGTCAGATGTACGGTTGGTAAAGATCTTTTCCATTTTGTTGCCATGTTGTCCTATTGACAGTGTCCTTTGCCTTACAGAAGCTTTGCAATTTTATGAGGTCCCATTTGTCAGTTCTTGACCTTAGAGCATAAGCTATTAGTGTTCTATTCAGGAAATCTTCCCCTGTGCCCATGTGCTCAAGGTTTTTCTTTTTATTAGACTCAGTATATCTGGTTTTATGTGGAGGTCCTTGACTCACTTGGACTTGAGCTTTGTACTGGGAGATAAGAATGGATCAATTTGTGTCCTTCTACATGTTGACTGCCAGTTGACCCAGCACCATTTGTTGAAAATGCTGTCTTTTTTCCACTGAATGTTTTTAGCTCCTTTGTCAAAGATCAAGTGACCAGAGGTGTGAGGCTTCATTTCTGGGTCTTTAATTCTATTATTGAGGACCTAGATATACCACTCCTGGGCGTATACCCAGAAGATGCTCCAACATATAATAAGGACACATGCTCCATTATATTCATAGCAGTCTTATTTATAATAGCCAGAAGCTGGAAAGAACCCAGATGTCCCTCAACAGAGGAATGGATACAGAAAATGTGGTACATTTACATAATGGAGTACTACTCAACTATTAAAACAATGAATGCATGAAACTCTTAGGCAAATGGATGGAGCTAGAAACTATCATCCTGAGTGAGGTAACCCAATGACAAAAGAACACACACATTATGCAATCACTGATAAGTGGATATTAGCCCAAAAGCTCAGAATACTCAAGATTCAACTCACAGACCACATGAAGCTCAAGATGAAGGAAGACCAAAGTGTGGATACTTTGATCCTTATTAGAAAGGGATCAAAACACCCATGGCTCACAGCCAACCGATAGAATGAGAATAGGGTCTCCAATGGAACAGCTAGAGAGAGATCCCAAGGAGCTGAAGAGGTCCTGCAGGAGGGACAATAATAATATGTATCAATCAGTACCCGCCAGAGACCCCAGGGACTAAACCACCAATCAAAGAGTACACATGGAGGGACCCAAGGCTCCAGCTACATATGTAGCAGAAGATGACCATTTCAAGCATCAATGAGAGGAGAGGCCATTGGTCTTGTGAAGGCTCGATTTCCCAGAATAGGGGAATGCAGTCAGGAAATTGGGGGTAGGGGTGGGATAGGGAGTTTTCGGTGGGGTAACATGGAAAGGGGTTAACATTTGAAATGTAAATAAAGCAAATATCTAATAAAACTAAAGAGAAAAAATAAAAAATAAATAAAAATGGTGGGCAGGCAATCAAAATCATTTGCAGTTTATCACTGCAAAGACTAACAGGCAGGTTTTTCACATTGTAGGATTACATTTTTCCCAGCCAAAAGCTTAGTTCTATCCAGATGATTATGTTTTGTTTAACTAAAAACCAACTGCAGACTCAGCCCAAACAGACTAGCTGTCTCCCATCAAGCTAATCATTACACACAGTCGATCCCTCCCCTCTATGCCAGCTGCCATACTGTGAAAATGAACTGCTTACCATGATGAGGATGGTGGTGACAATGGGAATGTGGAGCTGAGCACACTTGTAGGGAACAGAATGACTCCCAGGTCCTCTGGACAGGAGCTAACATCCCCTGCACTTAGCCATCTCTAATAGGCCACAGTTTCCTGACCGGGACAGTGCTTGCATATTTATTTTCTTTAGGTTTTGTTTTGTTTGTTTGTTTTGTCATTTAGTAAAACAGTATTCCTTTTCAAAATTACTGGGTCAAAATGACTTACAAACACCTTCAGTTTATTTTTTTTTCTTTACAAACAAAATCACAGTGGTGATTCCATGCATTCGAAAACCTTCTGGATGTGCTGGTTCCTCCTCGTTTTCTCTCTCCAGGCACAGTCACCACTCTCTGTGCCCACCAGAAAAGGTATGTTTTAGGGATATATACCACTCCTGTTTTTAAAATGGGAAAAGGGCTGGCTCCATTTCTATTTTTTTTTTCATACATCATACATGAAGAAAGGATATATGAAGAAAATAACCATGACACTCTTAACACCTCTTCCACACCTTTGACTGCGTTGCCAAGTGTAATTTTCACTGTTGTAATCAGAAGCTTAGAGTAGATTCTGAATGAATTGTTTAGGGACCAAAATTTTGTACTGTTATGATTCACTTGGTAAATTGTCTGAGCTGTGAACAATTTTACATGCCTTCATATGAGTAATAGAAAGATTTTGACAGCTCAGTAATAATTTTTCCTTTTTCTCAGTAATAGAAAATATAACTACTAGACATTCTTCAACAATATCTCATTTTTTGTTGATTTTGCTGTTGCATTGGAGTTGTTTACTTATGCCATTTAAAAAGAATAGAAAAGGACATAGGATTAATCAGGTGGTGGCAGTGCACAACTTTAATCCCAGAACTTGGGAGGTCAGGGCAAGCAGACATCCAAGTCTGAGACTAGCCTAGTCTACAAAGTGAGTTCCAGGATATCCAGGGCTACTCAGAGAAAACCTGTCTAAAAACAAACAAAAACAAATCCAGCAAAAATAAGATAGGCTTAAAAGCCAAATATTTGTATTCTGGTTCTTCCATGAGAGGAGGCAGCACTAGGGAAAGTTGGGAGAGGGAAGTAGGGGAAGAGGAAGAGAGGACGGGGAGGGAGAAAGACAGATTAGATGATAGATAGATAGATAGATAGATAGATAGATAGATAGATAGATAGATAGATAGATAGATAGATAGATAGATGGGTGATAAATGATAAAAAGGAAAGGGAAGGAGAGAGAAAGAGAAGGATGATATAATACACACAAAGTGACTTTAGATGGATTATTATGTTCTATATAATTGGGTCTGAGTCTATAAAGATTGGAAATAATATGGTGTATACTTGCTGAGAATGAGCAGATCAAGTCACAAAAGTCCTCTAATCCTGAGCCTGACATGTGCTAAGCTGCCTCTTCCTTATCCTCGGGGATTCGGTCTGAACCTGCTCTTTCATCAGCACAGAATCTCTTTAGTGCTAAGATCCATTATCATGGCTTTAAATATTTATCTACCTAACTCTCACCTTTTAGTCTGTTCACTTTGATGTTTCCAAGCATCTGATATGTAGTATATAAATTTGAGCTTCCTTTCAACTGTGTCCCATAAACCTCCCTTTCATTTGCACCTCTCTATTTCACGACACCACCTGATGAGTAGTGCTCTTACTAGGATGCTCATGTGGGAACCACTGGTGACTTGTCTTCCCGTTCTCCTGACATATAGTACTGCTACCAGTTTTCTGCTTTCATAGACAATATCAAATTCCCACGTTTTTCATGCTTCACTGTCCTCAGCTACCCCAGCCCAGTCCAAATCACTAATCTGACCCATCCCGGGTTGATACATGGACCTACTGACTGTATCATTATACCTCTCTAATCCTTACTCATACAGCAGCCATACAGATGCTTAGGAGATGCAACTACTCGATCACCCCCTTACATAAAGTCCCTCCCTTCTGTGGAGTCTTGTTGAACTTAAAACCAGACTCCATGAACTTCTCATTACTACTGCCATCTACACTCAGGGACTATTTGGGAACTCCAAGACCACCCCTGCAGTTCACTGTAAGGTCTCACAGAGCTTAAAAAACTTGTTAAAATCACAGTTATAAGTTACTGTGGCAAAAGGAAACAAATTAAATTAACAAAACAAAAGGCACAAAGGTTAATATACAAGAGAAAATAGCCAAGAGCTTCAGGCATCCTCTAGCAGACTCAAAAGAGTGTGGTATCCTAGAAACGATGTATGCGTACACATATGGAACACTGCCAGTCAAGAACTCTGGAGCCTTGGGAACATGGTCTCACTGGAAATTAGTCACAAGGGCACACAGCATGCACATGGATGACATCGACCACTGATTTTTCTACCTCAAATTGTTGGCATATATACTCTAGTGTGACCCATAAGAGCAGTAGACAGTTCTGTAGCCACTTGGTCAATGATCACACTGTTCTTTGAAAGGTGAAGATGTTGGACAACCTAAGCCCATCCCTGTGGCCTGACAAGCTGGAAGATGCTATAGTAGACCAAGCTCTTTCCCTCTCAGGACCTCCTCCTTTTTTGAGGTACCTTTCTCTAAATGTCACCTCATCAAAAAGAACTTTCCTAACCACAAAATATAAGTAGGCCTGTTACTTTTATTATTCCCCATAGTATGCCCAGGGTAAAATACTCTGTAATAGTTATTTATATGTCTATAGTTGTCTCTTGACTATCATGCAAAGGTGGGGAACCTGCTTCTTGTTTCTCTGTGTTATATTCATTGCCTGAAATACACTTGTTATTCAGAAGATATTCCAATAATCAGAGATGAAATTTGAGTGATATCTGACAATTGTATTGATTTTGTAATTTCAGTGAATTTTAGATACCATTTTAACTTGAGAGCTGAGTTAAGAGTACTCTCTCCACTATACCTGTATCCAGCTTCATTAAATTGCATAGGTAATTTCCAGTGTTTTCCACATAGGCCTTTGCAAAGAAATGACAGACAGGCATAAAGTCACTTGTTCTTCCCACCTCCACATAGTTCTAGAGCCCTTGTAGTGATTTCATGTCTACATTGGACTTATGAATTATATGTATTTGCCATTTACAGTTTACCTGTGGCAGTACTATTCAGTTAATTCAGTAGCAATAATATACACAATTCTGGAAGAAACTGCAATGTGTGTGACTATATTATCCTTTAAAATAAAGTGTGTATTTTGTATTATATTTAACTGAGATACTTAACCAATAATTGTTTTAAAATAAGTGGATAAAAAAAGAACTTCCTCAGTTCAAGGAAATCTGACCTAGAGAAGAAAAAAATCAATAAGCCCAGAAGGTTTGGACTCTCCTGTTGTGTGTAGTTTTAGAAATGTCACTACAAGAAGCAGAAACTTCTTTAAGTTTTGAAGATAAAAAAATTCTAATTGCCAGTGGCAATATTCAGAATAAAATCCATTCTTTCACAGTGATGCAGTCATGTGACATAAATTTCATTCAGCTTTTGTACAGAGGTCAAGAGCTAGAGTAGTTTTAAATAAATCACAGTTGTACAAGTCTGCGATTTCACATTTTTCTATTTCAGTCCAAACCTTTGTCTTCTTATTGCAGGTCTTAGGAGCCAGCTCCCATTTACAGCCTCAGCATACAGTTTCTGGATTTTTTGTACTGGCCTCTTCCTACCTACTTCTCCCATCCCTCAGATATTGTATTTGGTATTAGATAGTCTAGTTGACTATACAAAAGATAGTCTAGTTGACTACACAATGTATTAGAAAGTCTAGTTGACTATACAAAGTGATGCTGGTTCATGTAAACCAGCATCACTCAGAGAACACCCTCAGAGCATGAGAAGAGCCAGGCTCTGGTCTCAGTCTCAGCTGCATCACTTGACCAGAGCTCTCTGAATCTCCTCATTCATGACATAAGGTCATTGTACAATATGAACCACTGTTTCTGCCTCTCTGGGTCTGGGTTCTGTATCCTTTCTGTTGATAACAGGAAGAGTTCATTAATTCTCAGGAGTTGAGATTGTGTTCCATCACCCAGGCAAACAGTATAAGCTGATCAAAGATGAGAGTCCAGTGAACAGCTTCTAGGGGGCTGGCACACCTGCAGTGATAAAGCAATTTGACTTTCCCATTGCACTATGGTTCTCTGCCTATACAACAGGCAAGTCTGGGTCCACTGCTCCTAGCTTTGGGCTAGAATCACTTCAGTAGAAAATTTGGGAGCAAATTTGAGAACCTCCATTGACTACTTCATGTCCTATGGAATCACTGAAGAGGATTCTGGGCTGTTCCTCTCCAGTTCACGGCCTGCTTTCAGAGCCACTCTCTTCCTCCTATTCCTCCTACTGTCTTCATAATTTATATCGTATTATTTTTCACCTAAACAACTTTAATATCCTACAGTTTTCTCTTTCTGTTCATAGGGCATTTGGGTAAGATGATTTTCTCAGAAACAGGATGTCTGCAAAAATATGTGTGGATATTTCCACTCGTTATCAAGGCCATAGACAAGGCCGACCTGATCATCCTGGAAGACTTCTCTTTCATAGCCTGTTCTCACTTGTTAGATCCTACTGAACTGAATTATTCTGTGTTCTTGTCACATCCAGCCTCACATAACTAACGCTGCCTCTTCACTGTCTCCATTGGTTTAAAAAGTCTCAAAAGTCCCTAAAAGCCACCTGTCCTCAAACAGCTGAGATGGTCAGCTCTCCCACTTAATGGCCTTTGCCTGTCTTGTGTCCTCTTTACTCCATTGCAGGGTCACAAGGACACACCTACCCTAGACTGAGAATTGATTTTTCAGTCCCTAATGGATACGACCTCTTTTCAATTTAAATTCATCTATTACTGTAAGTGCTTTCAACTGCACTTCAGTTCTATACTCTATGGTATTGTACAAAAAACAAGCCAAAGTTGTGAGATTTCTTCAGGGAGTGAAACTTTATATGGCATTCTTATTTGAAAGACATTTTGTACACCTTATATGAATCTAACAGAAAATAGAGGTGGGCTTTTCCTGTAGCTTGCTGCTTTTTGACAAGGTATCAGTTATTCTCCGGAGTAACTGATCTTTTTATAAAGATATGCATAATTCATATTTACTAAATAAAGTGGATGCAGTCACCTTAATGTGGGAATGAGTTTGAATGTGGAAAATCCCAAACTACATGTTTTATTTATGTTACGACTGCTGCATGTTGCTACCTTGTTGAGCAGGCTAGCCTGTAAATCCTCACTGTTTTGTCAATTAATTGTTCCAGATATTTTTTTAAGAATATCTATTCTAATGACTTTTATGGCCCTGGAATAATAACAGACTGGTAAATTGCTTATTATGAGTCATGTGATTAGGCCCAGAAGATACTGAACTCTCCCTGAGAAACTGATAAAAGTCCCGTGATTGCCTAAGGACACTAAGCAGAATGTGGTAGCCTGCTGGCTTTGGTGGCTCATCTGTCACCCTCCATATGTTCAGTTTCCATTTCCACGTGACTTTGTCACCCCTACTCCTGAGTCTCAGTTTCCCCTTTACTTTGGTGTGCCGGTGTGTAGTTAGCAGTTGTTGCCACAAGTTTGGAAAGAGACTTGCCTGTCTGGCCCTATATCCTAACCATACTGATGGTAAACTACTGTAGTGGAAGGCTGTACTGAGCCCACCATATCTTGTGAGTGGTGGCTAGCCCAAATGAGCCAGAAACAACAGACAGCTGAACAAGTTATGAATCCCAGGTCTCTACAGAAAAGCTTTTGCCAGGTTAGTGTCTGTGGACTCCTGAGCTAGATAAACAGATGCTGTATTTTTTTGAAATTGAATGGTTATTTGTTAGACAGCATTACTGCGCAATAGATTAACTGGACCAGGTGTGCTGGTACATGCCTTTAATCCCAGCACTCCAAAGGCAGAAGCAGATGGATTTCTGTAAGTTCAAGGCCACCCTGGTCTACAGAGCAAATTCCAGGAAAGCCAGGGTGTTTACACAGAGAAATACTGTCTTAAAACAAAACAACACAGATAATTGATGTAGCAAGAAACAAGATAGCCCTGAGGCCCATACATCCCTTACCAAGGACTTGGCAAAAGGTCAGATGCAGTGTGTTCTAGCATAAGTGTTCAAGGTTGGCTAAATGCAGTATTCACTGAGTAATCAGCTATTCTAGAAAGCTAATTGTGTGCAAAATTATTATTTTTAATTGAATTAGATGAATTAGAACACTGAAGACAGTTTCAGATCCTATGGAATTTCATGTTTCAGAATCCTAAGCATGAGCTCTCTGTTAACTCGTTTCATGCAAACTCATTAGCATGGCTATTTTGGCACATTTGCAGCAAATTAACATGTGCTGCCTTTCCACAGCTGCAGTTAGCAACATGCTAAGGCATTATGAACTATGGGTGGCTTAATGGAACTCAACAGGGCCACAGAACCTTATGAGAAAGAGTTCTGGGGACACTGCAGGGCTCTGGGAAGTTGGGATAAATTGAGAGTTGTTCCTATTACCATTCATTAGGAGTATAGTAAAGGGTTTGTTTGTAATGCTTTTACATTCAGAAGGGCCTCTTTTGATTCAGTGGAAACTGTTCCTAAGGATTCTAAAGTTTTCTGTTGAGTTTTATGGTCTTTGTTTCAAATGCCCTGGAGCTTAAGGAAAATAAACTGAAATCTGAAATAAAACTTACCTGGTGTCTTAGCTTGGGTTTCATTGCTGTGAAGAGACACCATGAGCAAGGCAACTTTTATAAAGGAAAACATTTAATTGGGGCCAGAGGTTCATTCCATTATCTTTATGGCAAGAAGCTTGGCAGCTTACAGGCAGACATAGTACTGGAGAAACTGAGAATTCTACATCTTGATTTGAAGGTAGACAGAAGGAGACTCTTCTGCAAGAAGCCAGGAAGAGGGTCTCTCTTCCCCACTGGGTGGAACTTGAACATAGTACCTCAAAGCCCACCTCTAAAGTGATGAACTTACTCTAACAAGACCACACCTTTTCTAACAAGGCCACACCTCATAATAGTGCCATTTCCCATAGGACAAGCATATTCAAACCACTGCAACTGTATCCCTGTTACAGTGGTTGTCTTATATTCATTAATGATACTTTGAATTCCTGTAACCCTTAATACAGTGTGGTTGGTACATTTCAATTGAAAACTGAGTCTTACTAAGGAAGAAATGAAATTTCAGATGCTACTGAAAATATTAGAACCCTTATGTGGTACATTAGCAATGCAAAACTATGCAGATTCTATAGTAAAACAAAAGACAGAATTGTAGGTCCTCAAAGATTTAAACATTGAATTATTGTGGGATCCAACAATTCCATTTCTGGATTTATACTCCAAAGAACTGAAAATAGGGACTGAAGCAAGTAAGAACATTCATAATACCATATTTGCAAGAGCTGAAAGGTAGCCATATCCCAAATGTGCATCATCAAATGAACGGGTGGACCAAAGGCATCAGGTCAGGCACAGTGTGGGCTGCAAGTTTGCTAAGATGTCAGGGCATTCTCCTGCAACCTGCAAGATGGCTGCATACTAAAGCCCTGCAAAGAAATAGAGCCTCAGCACAAAATGACAGATGCATGGAGCACATAAGCTAGCTCCACTCCTGGCTATGAGACCTAGAGGAAGATAGGAGAGGAGAATAATTGTAAGGAGTGTAAAATTTCAGTTTGGGAAGATGGGGACATGCTAAAACTGGAGAGTGATGATGGGTTTCCCAGAAACGTCAAAGTGCTTAATAAACTCCACACCTAAAAATCGCATAAATGTTCATTTTTATAGTGGGTATATTTTACCAGAATAAAAAAGTGAGGACAAAAGGTATTGATTATTAAGAAATATCAGATGTTTCCCAAGATCACTCTGGGGACATTTTGACTCGGCATGTTTGCGGACAGCCCTTCTTTGCTGGAAACACTAACATGACATGGTGTCCTGGTGAGAAGGGCATATATGACAAAGCCAGAAATGGTTCTGAATCCCAGGAATATCTCTTGGGACTATGGTTCCAGCTAATTAACCTTTCCTACCCTTCATCTTCTCTTCCATAAATAGTGATCATAATATCTACCTAGAAAAGGGTTTGAAACTATTAAACACGAGTGAGTTCAGAAAGGTCATTTCTGCCTTAGCGACCTCTGCTCCAGGGATTGACTACACTGAGCCTTCAGAGCAGTTGGGACCTCCAGGCACAGAGATAACCGAGCATAAAATCGCTTGGGACACAGCCAGCTTTGTGCTCCCTGCACCCAAGAGCTGGGCAGTTCTGTGGTCACCTACATGCCAGCTCTGCTGTGGGACATCTGCCCTGCAGAGGGACCCGCACAGGGCTGGAGCACACCAGCCTCCCCTTAGCGACATCTGCTCTGGGGATTGACGCCACTGAGTCTTCAGGTACGCAGGGATTCCCCAAATATAATATTGCTTGGGACACAGCCTGCTAGGCTTCCAACTGCTCCCAAGAGCAGGGCAGCTCTGTGGTCATCTGGGCACCAGCGCTGCTGTGGGACATCTGCCCTGCAGAGTGATCTGTGCCAAGAGGGTGCACAGTGCACTCCGCCATCTTTGATCTGGCAACAGAGCAGTTGGAACCTCGAGGTGCAGGATAACCAAGCATAACATCGCTTGGGACACAGCCAGCTTGTGTGCTCCCTGCACACAAGAGCTGGGTAGTTCTGTGGTCATCTACATGCCAGCTCTGCTGTGGGACATCTGCCCTGCAGAGGGACCCACACCGGGAGAGAGCGCACCAGCTTCCCCTTAACCACCTCTGCTCCAGGGATTGACTACACCCAGTCTCCAGGTATACAGGGATTCCCCAAGTATAACATCACTTAGGGCAAGGCACACCATGGCTCCAAAGTCACTCAGGAGCAGGTCAGTCCCTCAGGAATTGGTGCCAGGGGAAATCCGGTCATCCAGGGGGGCAGAAATAGCCTTGCAGGCTCACAGAAGGTCCAACCAACAGCCAGTGACAGCAGGACCAACTAGCATCAGAGATAACCAGATGGCAAAAGGCAAATGTAAGAACGTTACTAACAGAAATCATGGCAATATGGTACCATCCGAACCCAACTCTCCAACAGCAGCAAGTCCTGGATGCCCCGTCACTCCCAAAAGGCAAAATCTGGATTTAAAATCACTTCTCATGATGCCATTAGAGGATTTCAAGAAGGACACAAATAAATCTCATAAAGAGATACAGGAGGACATGAATCAATGGGTAGAAGTCCTTACAAAGGAAACACAAAAATCACTTATAGAAATGCAGGAGAATATGGATCAACAGATGGAAGCCCATAAGGAGGAAACACAAAAATCGCTAAAGAAAGCACAGGAGAACTTGGGTCAGCAGGCAGAAATCCTGAAAGAGGAAACACAAAAATATCTTAAAGAAATACAGGAAAATACAAACAAACAAGTGAAGGATCGAGCAAATCCATCCAGAATCTAAAAAAAGAAGTAAAAACAACTAAGAAATCACAAAGGGAGGCAACTTTGGAGATAAAAAACCTTGGGAAGAAATCAGGGGTCATAAATGCAAACAACAACAACAACAACAACAGAAAACAAGAGATGGAAGAAAGAATCTCAGATGCTGAAGATACCATAGAAAGGATCGACTCAACAGTCAAAGAAAAGGCAAAATGCAAAAAATGTGTAACCCAAAATATCCAGTAAAACCAGCACACAATGAGAAGACCAAACCTAAGGATTATAGGTATAGATGAGAGTGAAGATTTGCAACTTAAGGGCCAGTAAATATCTTCAATAAAATTACGGAGGAAAACTTCCCTAACCTAAAGAGAGAGATGCAGATGAACATACAAGAAGCCTACAGAACTCCAAACAGACTGGACCAGAACAGAAATACCTCCCATCACATAATAATCAAAACACCAAATGTACTAAACAAAGAAAGAATATTAAAAGCAATAAGAGAAAAAGGTCAAGTAACATATAAAGGAAGACCTAGCCGAATCACATCAGACTTCTCACCAGAAACTATGAAAGCCAGAAGATCCTGGGCAGATCTCATACACACTCTAAGAGAGCACAAATGCCAGCCTAGGCTACTATACCCAGTGAAACTCTCAATCACCATAGATGGAGAGACCAAGATATTCCATGACAAACCAAATATATACAATATCTTTCCACAACAAAGCCCTACAAAGGATAATAGGTGGAAATCGCCAATACAAGGAGAGAAACTACACCCTGGAAAAAACGAGATAGTAACCTATTTGTATCAAACCCAAAAGTAGAAAACCACTCAAACATAAACATAGCGTCAAGAATAGCAGGCGGCAATAATCACTATTTCTTAATCTCTCTTAATATCAATGGTCTCAATTCCCCAATAAAGAGACATAGACTAACAGACTGGACATATAAACAGGACCCAGCATTTTGCTGCATGCAGGAAATGCACCTCAGTGTCAAAGACAAATACTACCTCAGAGTAAAAGGCTAGAAAACAATCTTACAAGCAAATGGTCTCAGGAAACAAGTCGGAGTAGCCATCCTAATATCAGATAAAATTGACTTTCAACCTAAAGTCATCAAAAAAGACAGAGAAGGACACTACATACTGATCAAAAGAAAAATCCACCAAGAAGAACTCTCAATCCGAACATCTATGCCCCAAATGCAAGGATACCCTCATTCGTAAAAGAAACTTTACTAAAGCTCAAAGCACACATCACACCTCACACAATAATAGTGGGTGACTTCAACACCCCACTCTCTGAAATGGATCGTTCAGGAAAGCAGAAACTAAACAGGGAAACAGTGAAACTAATTGAAGTATTGGACCAAATGGAAACAACAGATATATATAAAACATTTCATTCTAAAGCAAAAGAATATACCTTCTTCTCAGCACCTCATGATACCTTCTCAAAAACTGACCATATAATTGGACACAAAACAGACCTCAACAGGTATAAGAAGATCGAACTAATCCCATGCCTCCTATCAGATCTCTATGGAATAAGGGTGGTCTTCAATAGCAACAAAAACAACAGAAAGCCCACATACATATGGAAGCTGAACAATGTTCTACTCAGTGATAACTTGATGAAGGAGGAAATAAAGAAAGAAATCAAAGACTCTTTAAAATTTAATGAAAATGAAGGCACAACATACCCTAATTTATGGGACACAACGAAAGCAGTGCTAAGAGGAAAATTCATAGCCCTGAATGCCTCCCAAAAGAAATGGGAGAGAGCATACACTAGCAGCTTAATGGCACACCTGAAAGCCCTGGAACAAAAAGAAGAAAATACACCCAAGAGGAGTAGAAGCAGGAAATCATCAAACTCAGGGTTGAAATCAATCATGTAGAAACAAATAAAACCATACAAAGTATCAACAAAACTATGAGTTGGTTCTTTGAGAAAATCAACAAGATAGATAATCCCTTAGCCAGACTAGCTAGAGGGCACAAAGACAGTATCCAAATTAACAAAATCAGAAATGAAAAGGGAGATATAAGAACAGAAACTGAGGAAATTCAAAAAATCTTCAGATCCTACTACAAAAGTCAGTATTCAACACAACTAGAAAATCTGGAGGAAATGGACAATTTCCTAGACAGATACCAAATACCAAAATTAAATCTGGATCAAATAGACCATCTAAACCATCCTGTAACCCCTGAAGAAATAGAAGTCGTCATTGGAAGTCTTCCAACCAAAAGAAGCACAGGTACAGATGGTTTTAGTGTAGACTTCTATCAGACCTTCAAAGAAGACCTAACACCAATACTCTTCAAACTACTTCACAAAATAGAAACAGAAGGAACACTACCCAACTCATTCTATGAAGCCACAATTACACTGATACCAAAATCATGCAAAGATCTGACAAAGAAAGATAATCTCAGATCAATTTCTCTTATTAATATCAATGCAAAATTACTCAATAAAATGTTTGCCAACTGAATCCAAGAACACATCAAAACAATCATCAAACACCATCAAGTAGGCTTCATCCCAGGGATGCAGGGATGGTTCAATATAAGGAAGTCCATCCATGTAATCCTCTACATAAACAATCTCAAAGAAAAAAACCACATGGTCATTTCATTAGATGCTGAAAAGACATTTTACAAAATTCATCATCCTTTCATGTTAAAGGTATTGGAAAGATCAGGAATTCAAGGCCCATATCTAAACATAGTAAAAGCAATTTACAGCAACCAGTAGCCAGCATCAATCTAAATGGAGAGAAACTTGAAGCAATCCCACTGAAATCAGGGACTAGACAATGCTGCCCCCTCTCTCCATATCTTTTCAATATAGTACTTGAAGTTCTAGCTAGAGCAATTAGACAACAAAAGGGGGTTTAAGGTATACAAATTGGAAAGGAAGAAGTCAAACTATCACTATTTGCAGACGATATGATAGTATACTTAAGCGACCGAAGAACTCCACTAAAGAACTCCTACAGCTGAAAAAGAACTTCAGCAAAGTGGCCGGATATAAAATCAACTCAAGTAAATCAGTAGCCTTCCTATACTCAAAGGATAAGCAGGTTGAGAAAGAAATAAGAGAAATGATACCCTTCACGATAGCCACAAACAATATAAAGTATCTTGGTGTGATATCTAACTAAACAAATGAAAGATCTGTATGACAAGAACTTCAGGTCTCTGAAGAAAGAAATTGAAGAAGACCTCAGAAGATTGAAAAATCTGCTATGGATTGGCAGGATTAATATAGAAAAAATGACCATCTTGCCAAAAGCAATATACAGATTCAGTGAAATCCCCATCAAAATCCCAACTCAATTCTTCATAGAGTTAGATAGAGCAATTCAAAAATTCATCTGGAATAACAGAAAACCCAGGATAGCTAAAACTATTCTCAACAGTAAAAGATCTTCTGGGGGAATCAGTATCCCAGACCTCATGCTGTACTACAGAGCAATAGTGTTAAAAACTGCATGGTATTGGTACAGTGACAGGCATGTAGATCAATGGAACAGAATTGAAGATCCAGAAATGAATCCACACTCTTGTGGTCACTTGATCTTTGACAAAGGAGCTAAAACCATCCAGTGGGAAAAAGATAACCTTTTCAACAATGGTGCTGGTTCAACTGGAGGTCAACATGCAGAAGAATGCAAATCGATCCATTCTTATCTCCTTGTACTAAGCTCAATTCCAAGTGGATCAAGGACCTCCATATAAAACCAGACACACTGAAACTAATACAAAGGAACCTAGGGAAGAACCTTGAACATATGGGCACAGGGGAAAATTTTCTGAACAGACCACCAATAGCTTATACTCTAAGATCAAGAATTGACAAATGGAACCTCATAAAATTGCAAAGTTTCTGTAAGGCAAAGGACACTGTCAAAAGGACAAAACAGCAGCTAACAAACTGGGAAAAGATCTTTACCAACCGTACATCCGTCAGAGGGCTAATATCCAATATATACAAAGAACTCAAGAAGTTAGACTACAGAGAGGCAAGTAACCCTATGAAAAAATGGGGTACAGAGCTAAACAAAGAGATCTCACCTGAAGAATATCTAATGGCTGAGAAGCACCTAAAGAGATGTTCAACATCCTTAGTCATTAGGGAAATGCAAATCAAAACAACTCTGAGATTCCTCCTCACACCATTCAGAATGGCTAAGATCAAAAACACAGGAGACAGCAGTTGTTGGCAAGGATGTGGAGAAAGAGGAACACTCATCCACTGCTGGTGGGATTGCAAGCTTGTACAACCACTCTGGAAAGCAGTCTGTTTGTTCCTCAGAAAACTGGGCATGATACACCCAGAGCATCCTGTTATACCACTCCTGGGCATATACCCAGAGGCTTCCCCTGCATGCAATAAGGATACATGCTCCACTATGTTCATAGCAGCCTTATTTATAATAGCCAGAAGTTGGAAAGAACTCAGATGTCCCTCAGTGGAGGAATGGATTCAGAAGATGAGGTATATTTACACAATTGAATACCATTCTGCAATTAAAAACAATGAATTCACAAAATTCTTTGGCAAATGGTCAGAGCTGGAAAATATCGTCCTTAGTGAGGTAACCCAATCACGAAATTACACACATGGTATGCAGTCACTGATAAGGGGATATTAACCCAGAAACTTGGAATATCCAAGACACAATTCATATGTCAATAGATTTCCAAGAAGATGGAAGGAGAGACCCCTGGTCCTGGAAAGCCTGGATGTAGGGGAATGCCAGGACAGAGAAGCAAGCGGGATCTTAATGGGGAATAGGGGGAGGGAAGAGGGCTTATGGGACTTTCAGGGAGGGAGGAACTGGGAAAGGGGAAATCATTCGGAATGTAATTAAAAAATATAGAAAATAAAATAAAAAGGGCCTTATTCTCTACCAACAGAAGGGCTAGAATGGCATCAGATAGTATCTAAGGTCATTAGTTGTGATTTTCTCATTTTTGTAGAAATTGCTTCTCAGATGTTTCTACCAATGTACTTTAAAAAAATGCCTTGATTTTATAACTTTTTTTCTTCTGTTACCATAAAACTCCAGAAAACTGCTTCCATATTGGATCATAGTATCCCAGACCATGGTTATTCAAATTTTGGTTCTAGAATAAACTTTCTCTTATTCCCTTTCGAAAAAAAAATGTCATTTCTTTTTCACCAAATATTTTGATTTTTTTTTCATTTAGCTTGCTAAGTATGACTTAGACTAACCGTTTAAGGTGTAAGCTTCATCAAAGATCACAGACAGGTCAAGGTCCACATGGGTTCTGAAAGAGTTTAACTATATTTGTAAATCTAGTTTTTTTTCCATTTTGCAAGCTTAGCTCATGATATTACTTGTGGTACAATAATTAGACTTTCACAAGCATGATACTGGTATTCATCAGTATGTTTAGTTTGTGAAAATTCAATATTAATCAAAAATGCTTTGCAAAAATGCATGTTTTATTGACTAGTAATAGATAATTGAAATTTTGAGTGCCCCTATAATCCAGCACAAATAAAATAGTTACAACATCTTGTATGTAAGAGATGCCTCTGTGACTTCCATAGAAGGGCAGATTGAGCTTGACTATGAGCCTCTGCTTACAGCATACAGGCTTTTAAGAGACAGATTGCACTGTTGAAAAACTTGTCAGGAAAGTTGATTTCCTGCTGCTACAGAGGAGCAGATGTAGTTATATCAAGCAACAAATTAAGTGTTTTTCCCCATGCAAAAGTCAAAAAGGGTATCATGTGGCTATGAGCAATAAAATGTGTTCCTACATCAACAGAAGTGACTGCTGGAGTTTACTTTGCTCCCAGGCTTGGCTCCTGATTGTTCTTCAGGACATTTCTTTGCTTGCATATAATGCAGCATGGCAGTGAGTAATGAGGAGCACAACCACCATCAACACATTCTGGAAGAGAACAACATACACAGATAAAAAGCTTTTTAAAATCACAGAGTCAGGGATTATATCTAGATAATTGAGGGAAGAACATTAATAAAAAGGATTTTTAAGTGTCTTTGCTAAGAAATTTTTTAATTCAATGCCTTCATGTTTATGTGTTTCCTGGTGGAAGCAATGACTTTGTTCAATTTGCTTCAGAACAATATTGGAGGAAAATGAGCAAAATGTGCAATGAAAAAAAAAATCTGTGCAAGTCCCCAGAGTAAAGGCTCGCTGACAGTATAATGGATATTCTCCATTTCCTCTGGAGTTCTAGGTGGTTGCAGGCCATACATTACCTCCTTTCATACCCACCATTTCCACCCATATTAATGGAGGGCCACTGGAAAACCAAGGCAATCTGCAGACTTACTGTTATTTATGGAATGAGATCATTCTATCTGGCATAATGCTCCATCACCCTTCTTCATGCTCTCAAGATAGTGAGAAGCACTAACAGAAGTTGTTTGAAGAGAAGAATTGAGACACCCCCCCTTCAAGTGTCACTTTTCAGCAATCACATTAAAATAGTCATTTCAATAAGCATTCCACAGTGTTTGCCTTGACTTTGTTCTCATCAGCCATCTCCTCTCCAGCCCTACCTACTTTTCACATGCAGGGAACATCTGCAGATCTAGAGATGCCTGTGGTAAGGAAACAGACCAGACGCTTTTTTACTTCTTTTCCCACGGTCTCCATTGGGAAGGCATGAACTTGAAAAGCAATGGTTTATTTAAATTGTCAAGAAAGTGAATCTCGTGTGTGGTGAGCTTTCACCCAAACTTCTGAACACAATAAAAAGCATCCCTTTGTTCAAGGCTACTAAAGACTACATGTGATGTACATTCTCTTGAAAAATCATCAGGGAAAGACTCAAGTGTCCTTATTCATCTTTGTCTCTGTTAGCCTCACCACTCCTAGCCATGCACCTTACCTCCGAGCATCATAACACTGAGCTCCACTCCTTGCAAAACTGATCAGTGCCACACCTAGGGGCTCTTTGCTTTCCATGTCACTCTCATTATTTTCTTCCTATTTCTAATGTTTACACATTCATTAAGTGTAAGTCCTAAGTGTATCTTCAATTCAGCTTTGACTAATTGCATACGTTTTGGTAGACAGAATTTCAAATTGGATATACTAGCTCTCATATACAATTGATGGCATTCCACAGAGCTTGAGGCTAGTTAGACAAGCAAGGTTTAACCTGTGTCTTTGCTCTTGCTTCCTGCAGACTCCCACACCAGCACTGATTGGCATCGGAATGCATATTCCTTCACAGCTCTGCTCCTGTATTCCAGCAGTTCTTCCTTCCAATTCATAGTGAATCCTTATGTGGGTCAAATTACATGTTTTCCTCTCCTGAAATTTACGTATCCAAGTCCTCAGTTCTACTACTTCAGAACGTGATCTCATATTTTGAAATATGGTATTTGCTGTAGCAATTAGTTAAGTTAAAAATAAGGTCATCACAACCAGGTGTAGATAGTCATTGAGGTGGTTTGCTTATGCCTGGCACAGAGAGTGGCACTATTTGTGGCCTTGTTGGAGTATGTGTACCACTGTTGGCTTGGGCTTTAAGACCCTCATCCTAGCTGTCTGGAAGCCAGTCTTCTCTTAGCAGCTTTTACATGAAGATGTTGAACTCTCAGGTCCTCCTGCACCATGCCTGTCTGGACACTGCCACACTCCCACCTTGATGATAATAAACTGAACCTCTGAACCTGTAAGCCGGCCCCAATTAAATGTTGCCCTTATAAGAGATGCCTTGTTGGTCGTGTCTGTTCACAGAAGTAAAACCCTAACTAAGACAGTCATGCACACCCATGATCCCAAACCTCAGCAGGGTGAGGAAGAAAGACTGTGAATTACAGCTTGTGTTATGTTAAACACTTACCAATAGATGGGGAGGCAGAGATCATATTGGGATAAAGCAAGTCATTATTCCAGTGTGATTGATATCAATCCCAATGTGACACCATGCTAGCAAGCTTGCACAAGCTGACATCACTCTGCCTTCTATGACTGTATCCCTGGAAACATGATTCCAACTTTTCCTCATGTTAGTACACAACGGTATCTGTCAGAAGACATCCCCAGCCAAGCTCCTGTATCTTCGCTCCTTTGTATAATAAATTCATTAAAAGCCTGGTGCATGGTGGCTGTCTCTTCTTTGTCTCCTCTGGTTTCTTTTGAATTAAATTCAAATAGGTTTTTAGCCTCAGTGCCCTTGACTTCCATGTGATGAAATCCTGTGAACCCATATCAGTACTATTTCATGCTGTCTATCAACAGCATCCATTTATATTCAGTGACACCATTTCTTTTCTCAGGTTTATTTGCTGGTTAACCTCATCTCTCATTCCCTCTCACTTCTATCTAATGTCCCTACCAAGTAAGTCCTTCAGACTCAATCAATATGACATGTTCATTATATATTCTGTCCCCCAACCCTAACATCTCTGCTTCCTAGTTCCTCAAGAATCTGTAGAGATCCTACCATGGCCTTTGTACTTGCACTGTGTGTGTGTGTGTGTGTGTGTGTGTGTGTGTGTGTGTGTGTGTGTGTGTGTGTGTGTGTATTTGCTGTCCAGAAAGACTTCCATGATAAAACCCTTACCCATTCATCAATATCATTACTCTGTTTTTTCTTTTTAAAGAAACACTAAAAGATTCTCAAAGTCAGAGAGTTAGTAACATGGACTATAAGAAAAGATCCTGACACACAAGTAAAACATGAATGAATTCCTGACTGTTCCACAGCTGAGCTAAGACAGATTATCAAGTACAATCTAATAATTCTGTATTTCTTTCAGTGCTTTGTGTCCATCCCAAACAAACCGTATCTCAATGATCCTGCCCAGTACCTTGTGCAGATTCTTGTGGACATGTGATTTGCTCTTACTGCTCTTGGTTTCTTTAGAAATACTCATTATTTTAATGACTAAATGTGTAGTTAGATTTTAGGTCTTAGATTCTTAGTTTTGAGATACATTCCTCATTCATCTTGATTCTCATATGCCCTTGCAAAGTCACAGGTTTCTTTTAAGGGGCTTAGGCTGCGCATCTTCCAAAATGTAGTAACAAGATCATATTTGGAAAGATTCAAGTTGTATAATGAAGCCTTAGTTGACTGAGCTAAAGACTAAAAGGACCATTTTGGGAACTGAAATTTCAATGGTTAAAAGCACTTCTCATTTTTGCAGGGAATTTGGGTTTGATGCTAAGTGGTTTATCCAGGGAAGTCCTATGCCTTCTGTCCTCTGCACAGAAATATTCATGTAAAAGTCATATATAAAATAAAATGAATACACAAAATTTAAAAAAAAAAAAAGAAAGAAGCACCTTTCCTGGACTAACATGTACAATGTTTCTATTTGTGCATGGGCTTACAGAAAACAAGTGTCTATATTTTTCTTTCTGTATTGATAAGTGGCCCGTGCTCTTCACATCTGGAAAGAGCCTTTCATTGTGTGACAACTAAGTTCCATTGATCTTCGTCAAAATCCCTTGACACATTACATCAGCATTTCTTAAGCCTATCTACTGAAATACATTTGATACCAGGGGAAAGCAACATTCATTCCCAAGGGTTCAACAATATAAAACAAAAGAGTCAACAGCAAATTTAAGATCGGTTGATGGTCTACCATTTTCTTAATAATACCTGGAATTTTCCACTCTATGTTTTTTTAAGATGGTATTTCTTTTCTGTATTTGCATCGGGGATTGAACCCATGACTTTATATGTATTATAAAAAGTGTCCAGCACTGAGATACCTCCCCAGGTCCACATCTACCCTTACTGATTCACTCTGAAATAATTAAAATTATTATTTATCCATGCTACATCTGTTTTAAAATAGTTTCTGGTCTTTTCCGCTGTTTACTGTTAGGCCAAGTGTCCATTGAAGTCCACTGGCTGAATAAGAACGAATTAGCTGTCCTTGTTAGGCATGGCTCTGGCAACTGTTGCCCAGAGCTCACTGACTGCAGAAGCTGATCTCTGATCAGAAGACTGCTTTTGGCAGCTGATAACTTCCTGTCTGATCCAATACTCATCACTAATGGAATGATGCATCACTGTGTAATGGGGTCCTGTTTTATTCATTTTGTTCTATTAAGCCTAGATCAATAATGCAACTAGCATCCCAAAGGCTCACATTCTACCCAACTCTCATTGCAGTGTCACCTATCTCAGCTCAGGATTTGGCTTAATAATAATCAATACCTAATAAGATTTTAATTACCTGTATTTCTAGAACCCTGTGACACAGTTTTGCTTTAATTAATTTAGGAGTTTTCCAAGGCCTGTTCTCTAGGGAACAAGATGAATCCAGGAGAGGAGTTTACAAATGAAGGCATAGGTCAAAACATGGTGGAATAAACCATGGGTGGGAGAGAGGGTAGCCCCTTGTGTGAGAAAGCATTGAGAGGTGACAACAGAAAAGGAAACCAGACAATGAAGGAATGTCACATCTCACTTGGCCTTAAATTCCAGAACTATGAACTTGAAATTTATTAAGTAAAAGCAATAGTGCTACCAACAGGATACCATGGGAAGTGTCAATATAGAACATGATATGACTGAAGAAACAGCTTTTGAAAACTAAGTGGGATACTGTGGGATACTATGGAATTGTGTTCATCGTTGGTAAGCATGGCAGAGACTCTCCCTGTAGACCAGGTAGAGAAAGGGAGGCATGAGGACAGAAATGAGTAAGGATTTTGGTAACAACTGCTTATCTGAGGCTATGGTCTCATTCTCAGGGTCATGGCAGGGACTGGGGAGATAGCAATAGCTCAGGCAGTAAAGTAGGTGGAAGACTTGAATTCAGAAACCCCATATAAAAGCTGGGCATGCTGGTGTGCTTGTAGTTCCAGCACTTGGGAGGCAGAGGTAGGCCCTGGGGCTCCATGGCCACCCAGTCTAGGCAATAGATAAGTTCCAGGCCAGTGAGAAACTTTTTCTTATATAAGAGCAAATAGTTCCTGTGTTTGTCATTGCCATTCACACAAGTATACACACACACACACACACACACACACACAACACAAAACAACAGTTGGCAATTTGCAGGACAGGACACAGCCCTCTGGTGGTATTTTACAGTTTCGTGTAAAGTGCAGCATCATTGACAAAAGCCATTGTTAGGTGACCACCCATAGGCATGTAGTCCCCAGGCTTATATCCTAAGTGAAATAAATATAGGTGCATTTACATCTACAGAAATAGCCCGTGGGGTAAGTGAATTCTCTTGGCTTCAGCTGAATGCACAGTGGTACACATCAGTTAGCCTGAGTTTATCTGTGAATGTTTTGCGCTTCAAATTTCAAGATGAATGACTTCTGCTCAATAACAGTTCTGGACTGGTGGAGAGTCATACTGGGCTATAGTCTTAGCATAACAATTTGTTGTTCTGCCTCTGTGATGAAAATGCCTGAGTTCCTGGCTATCAAGTCAGGATGCTGCTCTTAGATCAACTCTTCCTAGGGATGCTAGTTTCCCTTCATTGATGCTGAGGCATTGCTTGTTGTTGATGTCCACAGGTCTCCAACAATCCTGCACTCTCTTTCTGTGACTCTGAATCCATGGGTCTCTCTCTGTGTCCTCTTTAGGTGGTAGTTTAGTCCCTGGGAACTCTGGGGGGTCTGGTTTGGTTGATATAGTTGTTCTTCCTATGGTGTTGCAAACCCCTACAGCTCCTTTAGTCCTTTCTCTAACTCTTCCATAGAAGCAAAATAAAAATGTTAAATTCCAAGAACTAAGTCATCCGTGAATTTTCTTGTTTTGTACTCTGCTACCTGACTTAGTCTCTGAATCAGCTGACAGCTGATGAGACAGTAATGGGCAGTGAGTAGAACTCTGCCACCTGAAAAAACAATCAGATCAATTATCATCATTTTGGTGTAAGTGCTTCTACAGGGTAGGAAGAATCACTTCATGTTGGTTTTGTGTGCATAATTTTGGCATGTAGAAAAGCACCAAAGCTATGTACCGCCTGGGAGAAAGAAATAATAAGATGGGTCCTTTCGAACACTCTCATCTGATCTGATGCGATGGAAAGTTCACCTACTACTTGCTTTACTACACAATATAGGAGAGTGAGAAGTGACTGGCAAAGTTGTAACGATCTCTGAGTCCCTGACATCACAATAGAGCATTGTTGGCACTGTCCCTGAGCTCTTTCTATTGCTTGAGACTTTTTTTTTCATGTTCCTCTTCCTAAGGAGTTTGATTATTCATGCCTGCAAGCACACATTCATTCACTCAATCAATGTTTATTGTGTTCTAGGCTCTATGCCAAGCCAGTATAGAAAGAAAAATAAAATCCATTTTTCAGGAGTCTTATCAGTTAGTGCTTTTAATTGGTGGCAGAGATGTGTACAACAACTTAAATATGTTAAAGGATCAAAGAATTGGGTGTTTGGAAAGACAGAAATGAACACAGCCACAATAGTTATAGACAGTAAAAAATTAATGAAGTGCCACTCAGTTGTTGTTGCCTGAGTGAATCACTTTGACCTCCTGTTCATTTGTGGTTATTCTCCCAAATTCTAAGAAGAGCTTCTCCTTGACCTGGCTTAGGTCAAGAGTCCACCCTTTGGCCAAAGAAGGCAGAGTAAATTGATTAATTGATAGCTCCTCCAGTAGAGCTTGAGGAACTCAAAGTTGTTTTGTCAAAAGAATAGAGACTAGCCACTGCAGAGACAAAGAAGAGCAGAGGCTGCTGGGGAAATGCCTAGAGGTGTTAAACGTCTGGACAGGCTGCCTGGAGCACAGGGATGAAGAGCTGAGAAAAGAAAATCCACATGAGGTTAGGGGGAGCTAGAACATGTAAGTCTTCAAGCAGAGTGTCTGTGAGTTCATATGAATATGTGAACGCGTGTAGGCACAATGTTTTATACACTGTGTAGAGTTTACCCTTGTGTTATTTAAATGCTGATTTCTCTGCCTTCATTTCTTGTTACAATTCAGAAATATTGCTTATACCACTAATCTCATGTCTCCTGTTTGTGTAAACAATTCATAACATTTATTCTCTGCTTTGTCAATAATGCTGATCACTCAATGGCTGGGTAGAATAGAGAATAAGGTGGGACATGTGCTAGCAAAAAGGAATGGAGAGGGGCATTCAGATGAATCCAGGAGGACAGAGGAATTGGAGTCATGAAGAAGGGGTCTAAAGAGCCAGATTAATGATAATATGCAAGCTTCTTGGCATGGGGCTGGAAGGTAGCCAGATTAGCATAGGAAGTGAAGGTATATCATTTAAGTGCTCAACTATTGAGGTGCAGTTTTAAATAAATCTTAGTTTTTCTGTGAAGTTTTTGGGGATTAGCAAGAGGTAAATACATCCAGTTGCTGGATTAATTCACTGTTTACATTTATATTAAGAATAATTCAGAAACACTGAATGACAATAAGTTTACAAAGTAAGTCTGCTGTGGAGGCAGTAATGGAATAGAAGGCAGAGCTAAGCGTGACATAATCACTGAAGTATCAAGGACTGGACTAAAAGCAACATGGTTGAGGTTGAGAGGAGGTGGACTCTAGAGAATCTCCAAGATACAAAGAACTTGCTGCTCAATTCATAAGGAGACAAGAAAGAACATTACAATTCTTAATAGTCTTGAGTTTCTTACTTAAGCAAACTGTATTGTGACTAAGAGATGAAAGACAAAATAAAATTCGATACTCTGAGCACACTGATTTATGTCCACCCCAACCCTGCATTCCCCAGAACATCCAGGAGGCCCTAGCATAGGAAGTGATGGTCTGTAAATATTCAAAGATCAGCTTAGAGGTTAGGAGTGAAAGTGTGGTAGTTGGCAGTACCTCTCATTCTTAAATACGCATACGTGATAGAGTACTCATATGAAAGTGATATGAGTAAGGTGATAGAGATTTAAATCAACCTTCTTCACTTAGTATTTCTCTCTGCACAATACTTCTTAGTGTAGCTTTTGGATGTATGAACTTTAAGAGGATATTTTACCAGTGACCAACAGATGAGATAAGCCAGTAGAAGAGAAGAAGGGATGAAGGCAGCTTGATCAACAGACACTAAGTTGTAGTTAGGTAGGAGCCAAGCCAGTCACTCTAATGTCAGTGTTAGCAGAAATAATGTACTGCGTATTTCAGAAAACTAGAAGAAAAGATTTTGAGTGTGTCTACTATGAGGAAGCCATAGGTGTTGGCCCTTTCTTCTTGTGAGAAAATGTCTGACAAACATCTTTTTTTTTTTAAAAAAAGTGTCCATGCCTTATTTTCCTTCCCTGCTCTCTTTTTTTAAAAGATTATTTATTTATTTTATGTGGATGAGTACACTGTAGCTGTACAGATGGTTGTGAACCATCGTGTGGTTGCTGGGAATTTAACTCAGGACCTCTGCTCACTCCGGCCCAGCTTTCTCCGGCCCTGCTCACTCTGGTCCAAAGAATTATTTATTTATTATATGTAAGTACACTGTAGTTGTCTTCAGACACACCAGAGGAAGGTGTCAGATCTTATTAGAGATGGTTGTGAGCCACCATGTGGTTGCTGGGATTTGAACTCAGGACCTTTGGAAGAGCAGTCAGAGACTTTACCAGCATGCAATAAGGACACATGCTCCACTATATTCATAGCAGCCTTATTTATAATAGCCAGAAGCTGGAAAGAACCCAGATGTCCCTCAACGGAGGAATGGATTCAGAAGATGCGGTATATTTACACAATGGAATACTACTCTGCAATTAAAAACAATGAATTCACGAAATTCCTAGGCAAATGGTCAGAACTTGAAAATATCATCCTTAGTGAGGTAACCCAATCACAAAAGAACACACATGGTATGCAGTCACTGATAAGGGGATATTGACCCAGAATCTCAGAATACCCTAGACACAATCAGCATATCAATAGATTTCTAAAAAGATGGAAGGAGAGACCCCTGGTCCTGGAAAGACTGGATGTAGGGGAACGCCAGGACAGAGTAACGAGAGGGGGTTGAATGGAGAAAAGAGGGGGGGAAGGGGGCTTATGGGACTTTTGGGGAGGGAGGAAACGGGAAAGGGGAAGTGATTTGGAATGTAAATTAAAAAAAATAAAATAAAATAAAAAAAAAAAACACTGACAAACATCTTAAGGAAGAGTTTATTTTGGCTCACAGTTTGAAGAGACCCTGTTCCTCATCAAGGAAGGCATGGAGCTAGAAACAGTAGCTCAAGATCCACAGTCAGGAAGCAGAGACAATTGAATGCTACCCCTCCTTTGACTTTCTCCCCTTTCCTTTTTTATCAATCTGTGATTCCAGCCCATGGGATGATACTGCCCATATCCAGATGGGTCTTCTCTCCACAGTTAAACATTCCAAGAATGTTCTCATAGACATGCCTGTAGGCATGTCTTCTAGGTGAATCTAAGTACAGTATAGTTGACTAGTGTCAACTATCACAGTGTTTGATGCAGATATATTTAACCTGATGTGTGTGTGTGTGTGTGTGTGTTTATGTGCATGCCAAAATGTCATTCTCCATTAATATGTACAATTTGTGTTCTTATAAGATTTTAAAAGTCTAAAAGATAATAACAAAATAAACAATATAAATAAATCTCACAAAATATTGAGTAAAGTAGGCACAGAGGATTTAATACTGTCTGGTATCTGATTTTCAATAAATAGAATTCAAACACAAGCAGAATTAATATGTTATTTGTACATGAATGATATGTACATTGTTCAATGACATAGTCACATCAGTATATTTAAATTTGTTTCATACCGTTTCCCCAGTTTAATTTGTCAACTCTGTGGTGCTTCCACCTTGTGGGTATACACAATCGCTTTTAGTACTTTGCATTAATTCTTCACTTTTAAGGTATTCACATAATTATAAGTTGCAGTTTGCAAGCAACAAAAACTTTAGTTTCACTTAAGTCAAGGAAAGCAAGGAATATGCTCTGAAGCTAGGTGAGCTTACACTGTTATTCTGAACCCCACACAATGGGATTAGTTTGTAGGATGTCCACTTCTTAGAAGTCATAAAACAAACAAACAAACAAACAAAAAACATCAACAACAATGAAACAAAACACTCTGCCATAAAGCCAATTGTGTTAGACTACATTGCTGTGTCTATGTCTCAAAAGAATCAGTGGCCTAGGGAAACTTTGTTATTATGATCATTACCCCATGGTCTTGTAGTATTTTAATCAGTCTATCTTCTTTTCCTTCCATGTTCCCAAAACAATGTGTTCAAGACTGGAAAAATGTTAATGAATTCACTCACAATTCTGTATTGGGCTGCTGTAGGTATGCCATGCCTGGTCTTCAAAAGTGGAGACGTGGTCTTGAAAATGACCTATGCTTTTCTCTTCTTCTTGATCTGTAGCCTTTTAGGAGAAACTATTTTATAGGTTTAAAAATGATGAATAGAATTATAAACATTTTCTGATAAAATTGAAGATTTACATGGAAAATATCTCTGATAAAATTGAAGAAATATATAAAAAACACATTAAGATTGAGTATTTCATGGAAAAATTATACAGATAAAATGGTAGGCATAAAAATATTCCTAAGTTTTTTGAAAGTGGAATTATAAATACTTTCTGATAAAACTGAAGATCTACATGGAAAATATTCTTGAAAAAATTCAAGAAATATATAGAAAAACATGTTAAAACTATTACGTGGAAAATTATACAGATAAAATGCAAGGTATAAAAATGTTCCTAAGTTGATTGAAAGTAAAATTATAGACATTGCCTGATAAAAGTGAAGATAATTTAGGAATATTTTTATTCCTATCAATTTATCTGTATAAATTTCTTCAATTTTATCAGAGATATTTTCCATGTAAATCTTCAATTTTACCAGAAAATGTTTTTACTTCTACTTTCAATCAATTTAGAAATATTTTTATGCCTACCATATTATCTGTAAAACTTTTCATGAAATAGTCAGATTTAACGTATTTTTCTATATATTTCTTGAGTTTTATCAGAAATATTTTCCTTGTAGATCTTCAATTTTATCAGAAATTGTTTATAATTCCACTTTCAATCAACCTAGGAATATTTTTTATGCCTACCATTTTAATCTGTATAATTGTTCCATGAAATAGTCAATCTTAACATGTTTTTCTATATATTTCTTCAATTTTATCAGAGATATTTTCCATGTATATTTACACAATGGAATACTACTCAACAATTAAAAACAATGAATTCATGAAATTCTTAGGCAAATGGGGAACAGGGGGAGAGAAGAGGGCTTATGGGACTTTCGGGGAGGGGGGAACCGAGAAAGGGGAAATCATTTGGAATGTAAATAAAGAATATAGAAAATAATAATAATAATAATAATAATAATAATAATAATAATAATAGAATAAAAAAAGAAAACACGCAAAAAAAATGAGGAATAAAGGCTTTCTGATATTGGAGAGCCAGCAAGCCATGGGCACAAGTAGCAAAAGCATCTCACTAAATGTGGTATCAAAAAGGAAAGTTCAGAAGAAGGAGGTTGCTAGTGAGACCTGAAGATGATTGGCTGGTAGTTGGAGCCAGGGTGTGGCCATTTGATAATTTCAGATGCCAGAGGAAGGCCAGTAGCTGGGCCTGTCTTTAGAAACCCAAGTTCTGTATGCCCTAAGGATAGCAGGGGGAAATGGCCTAGGCCAGCCTTTCTCTTGAGACTTTGTAAGACTGTATTCTTCCCATTTGAAACACAGTTTCTTACCTAATTGCTGAATCAAGACCTAAACCTTTCGCACAGCAAAGCATCTAGGTTTCATGACAGTCTGAAGGATGAACCTGTTGGAGCGTACTCACCTCAGAGATCTTGACATTCCTTATAGAATCAGTTTGGGATTCTCCAAGCTAACACTTTCTAATCACTCTTTATCAAAATATTTTTCTCTAAGGAACCTTAAAGGGCAGAAGGTGAAGGTGTAGGACAGTTTGTCAGTTAATAAATTGTTTTGCCAATAATGGAAAACAACCCAACAACAAGGAACACCCAAGACAGAGGGCCTAGTTGTATGTGTATCTCACAGAAGCCCCTTTCTGTCACTGGCTGATGGGTCAATTTCTGAGACTATGATGTCTCACTTCATGCTAGAATTACACATCTGGGATGAATCTGGTTAGAATCAGAGCCCCGAAACCACATAGACAGTAACCCCACATCATATTTACCTGGATCAGTACTTAGAATGAAGTGTATTCCTAAACAGCCACTATACAATCTTCTTCCTATCTCCTGTGGCCACAAATAATGAGGATAAGATGGCCTCATGATTCCTGTCACAATTCCCTTGAGAATTGTGTTCCACATGAGGCCTCACCTCAGAGAGCTGATTACCCAGGAAGCTGTGGCAGACACTTGGGAATGCAGCTGAGAATGACAAGAAACACATGCATTTTCTGACAGAAACTTGATGTCTCTCTGCATATTTGAAATGAATATAGAATTCACCCTAACCTTCAGGTGGATAGCACCAGATAGCAGCAAATAGAAATTTCTATTCCTGAAACAGAGCACCCTTCAAAAACTGTGACCAAGTCTCAGCATTCTGCTGGATTCATGATTTTGTGAGTGATGTTTACAACAGACTTACTGGTTTTTCTCTCAGCTCTGGTGTCATCAGCCAATGGAAATTTTAGACAGATTGTATGATAGAACAGAAAAAATATGTCCTTTTTAAAACATAATTTGATTTTGTGTGTATATCATGTTTATCCTGTTTCCACGTTTGGGTTGCTGTCTTCCTCCGGACTGCTTGGTGAGAAAGCTGTCTAAGGAGATTGATTCCTTGTCATTTCCAGCAAGCATGTAGCCCTTGGTGGGCATCTTATTTTCTCCCTGGAGGAGAAAATGTAACACTGATGCTCTCCAACAGTGAGACCACAGAAATAAAAATACAAAAAGAGACCATTTCTAAGTATTTTACCATAAAATCTAGGGTCATAAACTATTCCTCCAGACAGTTAAAGAGTGACTTAATTCTTTTAAGGTGAAAGTTTGCTTTGGCAATTTCAATTTGACTCAAAGCTGTGATGCTTCCATGATAGAGAGATCTAATGGCATTGGGAATAGAGACCAGAGCCCACAACCTTTTTCTTAAATAAGGAAATCGCAGCATAAGGCTTGCAAAACCTCTATCTCCAGTGTCACGGGGACACAGAACTGGTCTGCCACAGTGACAAACAGGTGTTGTTGGTTGGTCTCAGTTGTAGTACAAGCAGGGCTTCCTGTACAGGATAGCTGTACAGGCTTGATGGCAGGGATAGGACAGACCAGAATCTGTGAGAGAAAGAACAGAAAGATCAGAAAGAAAGTCAGCCCTGGGTACTGGAAGTATCCAGAAACCTGTGAGGTGGTGCCTAGAGATGACTAAGAGGCCATTGTAGTTGCAGCTCCTTACATGGCCTGTCTGTCTGTCCTTAACACCAATGCCAAAGGGAACTTTATAGAACACCCATCTTGTTGTCACTCATCTGCTTGAAATTCCACATGGGTCTCTCATTAAAATATATAATATATATTCATATATATTCTCGCGCATGCACGTGCACGCGCACACACACACACACACACACACACACACAAACACACACACACACTTCCAAGATCCAGGTCAAGGAGATAACTCAGTTTGTAAAGTTCTTACCATGCAAGAAAGAAAACTTTAGTTTGATCCCCAAGACCTGTGTAAAATACAAAGCTAAGAGCAAAAACATAAAGCATGGTCTGGTTTGACTATACATGCTTATAAGAGAATGAGACAGGCATATTCCTGGATGTCTGCAATACTAATCCTAATCAGCATGTTCCGGGATATTGATTAATCTTAGAAATGGCACAAAATGTTATCTTCTGGCATGTGCATACACACATACTCACACACATAGGTACATACATGCACAGGAGACCTTGAGATCCTTTCAGAGATCCTTAACTTTCTAGCCTTGGTTCTGCTATCCTTTCTGAACTGTTTACTGCTGGTCCCTGAGGGCATCCATATATATTGACCCTTGGAAGCTATTCAGTTTCTCCAAGAATAGTGTGTGCTTTCCTATCTGCCTGCTTTTCCTTTGACTACTGAGTCCTTGCTCACCGAGACACCTTCTAGCACACTCCTAATTACATTTCCTAAAATGGCTTGGTTGAACATTATCTCCCTTGACTTGCCTCTTCAGAGAAGCCAACACATTCAGTGCTCTCTTATTTGTCTGGCTCCCACCACACCATAAACTTCTTGGGTACAGAAACCAGCAACTGCACATTGCATTTCAGTGCCTAAAACAATGCTTAATAAACACTTGAAAAATACTAAATTAGTGAATGAACAAATTTATATCATCATTACCTAAATTTTAAACAATAGAAGAAAATTAAATTTTACTTTTAAAATGTGTTTTGATGTTTATAGATAACCTTAACATTGTAAAGATAAATATATAGGTAGAAGCAGATATCGAGCTATACTGAGAACTTAAAATCTATTTAATTTATGTGTTAATAAATATATCCATTTGGCATACAGAGCAATGTGTTTGGCAATATGGGAAGAGATATTTATACATTTTTATTTTGACAAACTAATACATTGAGCAGGAACCAATTCTTGAACTTTGAAGTGGTTTTTACTTCTCCAGTTGAACTCCATTGAGATTAACTTCTCAGGTTATGAAATATATTTTCAGAGTCTTGCAGCTATTACCGTGTCCTAATTCTACTAGATTCCTGCCACCTTGCAAGAAAGCTGCTCTCATTACCAGTCATTCTTCATCTCATCTCAGTCCAATTAATCACTAAGCTGATTCCTGTAGATTGGCTCATTCTGGATATTTCCATAAATAGAATCATGAACTATGTTGTCCTTTGAGTCTGAGTTCCTTCTTTTGGCATAAACCTTTGAGATTCTCTTATAGTCACATGACTATCTTGTAGTCACGTGACCAGTACACATTCCATTGTGTGCACATGCCTCATTTGTTGAACTAACCATAAGCTCACACACATTTTGCATTGATTCTGATTTTTGGCTCTATATGTTGGAAGCTCATTCTCTGGCTATATCTAGCTAACACTTGTATTTCTACCTATGAAAACTTTTGTTTTATGTTGCCAAAAGTATGATTTTTATACTTAATTGTAATTCTAAAGCAAGATTCTCATAGAGCTGAAAATGCTCCTTACATGAACAAGTCTACATTAAACCCTGATCTGGATGAGGAGTACAATTTCGTAACAGTGTCAATCTATATGGCCTTAGTTGTATGTTGTATGAGATTATTTTCTCCATACCAACTTGTTGTTTATGGAGAGCTGGGGGACTCTCCTTCAAATCCCCTGCTCTTGTTAATCTTGGCTGTACAGGAAGGGACTTGAATGGAACATCTTGATGCCCATAAATGCAGGACTGTCAAGGGCTGCCCAGTAGGAACAGCCATATGATTGGATAATTATTGTTTTGCACTCTCCTCAGAAGCAAATTGCTGTCATTATCAACTGTCATCAATTACATCAACTATCACTTTGGTGTCTTTAGACCCGTTCTCCTATGGGAGAAAAAGCCAAAAAGAAGAGCTTCCATTCATTTCTCTAATGGCCACTCTACCTTGTCCTTGGGCCCCACACAGGTCGGCAAACGTCCCAGCACTTGGCACACCTTCAAGAATTGTTTTGTCACTTATTGGTTTGTCCTGAGCAAAGTAATCAAGACCATCATTTCAGGAAGTGCCCAACTTTAAATCTTTCTGGAACTTGTCACTATTTATGATCCTCATCCCCACATACACATGAGTATTTTTCCTTTTCCACCAACTATGTGACTACCTAGAGATTTAAATTAAAATTACAGGAAAGATGTCCTTATTATCTGAACTCAGATGACCCTAGAGCATACAGGGCCATCTTTAAAGATGTCTTTATTGTGGTGAGTGTAGGACCATTGTCCTGTGTCCCACAGCATTTTAACATCAGGGAAGCCTTGTTGTTGTGAACTCTGGTTATGACAATGAGGACAACAGAGTATGTGACAGTTTTGAGGCAGGTGGATGTCAGTGTGCCTCACATGCCCACAGCTGTCCTGAACCTGCCACACTGATGAGCTGTTGACTTGGTGCTGTTTCTGTAAGATGGGCTAGTTCCACTCCCTCGGACTGTTTTCCTTTTGAATTAAGTATAACTTGGCATTTTAAAACATAGGCTTTGTCTTCTCCAGATCCTGTTATTCCACATAATACCCTGATTAGAACCCTGGCAGTAGCAGACAATACTCTACATCTCAGAACACCTGATATTTTTATTCTGAGAGAAGTCTTATTGTGCTTCATTTGAGGCCAAAGTATCAATTGACTTAAATTCTCTTTTACCAGCTGGTACTAAAGTTGCCCCTAAAAATAAACATCATGCTGGGCATGATGGTTCTTTCCTTAAATACTAACACTCAGAAGACAGGGGTAGGTAAACTTCTGTAAGTTCAAGGTCAGCTTGGTGTGGCTAGTTTGAGACCAGCACATGCATGCATGCATGCAGGCACACACACATGCCTGCTTATATCATCCATAAGACTTTCATGAGATCAAGTCTCCCAAAACTCCAACCATGAATAGGGAAGAATTTAAAGTTCCAGTCCTACCTGTGGAGCTATTGGCAATTGTTAGAAAAGAATGCCTTTTCTTCAGGGATGTTGCTTCTGAGAGGCTACCCATGCTTCCAGTAAATCATCCTATACCTGTGCATGTCCAGGCAATGCTAAATGAGTTCAATAAATATAAAATTGAGAGGAATGCATAGGATATTGGGAGGCAAAATTGTATGGAAAATAAGGGAAGCATTTAAGGGAAGGGACTTGGGGGTAGATTTTATCTAAACCCATTATATGAAGAAACAGGGGAAGGGAGGAGGGAAGAAGGAAAGAAGGGGTAGGGAAGGAAGGAAGAGAGACAGAGAGAGAGTGACAGACACACACCCACACACACTCACTCACACAGACACACACACACACACACACACACACACACACACACACACACACACACGACTTCCATAGTTGAACTAATGCCATTTCAGGGCACAATAGGAGCCTCCTTCAGTTTGCTAATCAGTTTTTGGATCTTGCAACCTCCAAAGTTGTAAACCTTATAATTAATTTAGCGAGTGTAACTGGTAGATTTATTCATGCTTAAAGAGCTAATCTGTTTGCTGCAATAATACCCAATCTCTGCAGGTGCTGTAGGTTAATTACACACTGAAGCTAAAAGTACAGCAGCTCACTAACCATTTTATAATTTCAAAATCCAAGCCCAGCATTCTCACCAAGTGGCTGGCAGTTTCTTGGCTTTGCAATGTTGTTCATTGGGCAACTTCAGGGGTGACTGCCACAGTCCTCCCATACCACTTACATGCCTGGTTCCTGTCATTTGTATTCCCACCATTTTACTTTTCCAGTTTCAATATCCTCATATGTGATTCTCTAAGATTCCTACCTTACTAGTCCACATCAACCCAGCTGTTTGCAGTGGCCCATGGTGGCAACTGAACACTCATAAGTAGCAGTTTGGCTATGCTGCTGGGTCTGACAGGAAAGACAGGAGCTTATATTCCACACCTCTTTAGTATTTCAAATTCATTTTCTCATTAATATTTAGTATGTCAAAAAATTTATATATGAAAAATAAGAAATATATAAGGGAAGAGGGTCTCTTCCCACAGATAACTTTAAAAAGCAATGTCTGTCCCATCCCAGAGGTAGTCGATTGGCAGGAAGAGTAAGGAGGTGCTCCAGTTCTCATCTAAGAGTAGACTTTGTCATTATTTGCAAAAGTTGGTATGAAAAATTGTCACCCACAGTGGTCTTTACTTTCTTCTCTCTGGCTTTTTGCCAATATCTAAGGATTTTGTTTGGGAATAAAAGGTCATATAGATCTTGATTTCTAGGCTCATAATCACTAGTGTTGTTGGATAGAATATCACACCTCCCATACATAATGTCACAGATTATGTGAAACTGTTCCCTACTTCTAAAAATTTACTCCATATTATCTGTCATAATATCCACTGTGGAAATTACTGATATTAGATGCTTTGTTATTCAATAGATTTTCTTTCTAAACTTGGATCTTTTGTTTTGTTTTGTTACAAAAAATTGCTAGAGTCAAATAACATCTGGTTCAGCGAGACTCATGAATTTGTACTTTGATTGTAGGCTTTTTGATGATGGTAAAATTGTGTAACTTGCTCTTGGGTAATGAGAAATTAGAATGCCATGATTGTCAAGATATTACTATACTCTTAGCATCTGGCATCCATCTTCTGGCCACCATTACTAGCTGCCTTGCCTTATTAGAGCAAAGGAGAGCAGTGGAGTATTCTGCATTTCCTCCCTCCATTTACAACTGTCTAATCTTGGGTTACAGCCAGGCATGATGTGGGTCCATCTGCACATAACCAAAACATAGATGACTATATGGGAAGAAGGATTTCATATATAACACTGGGACCTCCAATTCCTCTCCATTCTCCCCATAAAGTGGTAACTACTCTCTTAGAGAATGAGTGTCTCTTACAATAGCCCTGCTATGATTCACGTTGTCTCTGAGGGGCACCTACTTATATAAACTTTGTCCTTCTGCGTCCTTATATAAGTTTTTCTGAGATTTGTTAAGAGACTGTCACAGGAGAATAAATCCTGTGCCTATCAACCTGCATGTCCACCCCATAGCTAAGGATAAAGTTTAGCTACATGCTAAAATTAGCAACAACCCCTTGTATAAATGTTCTAGAAACATTCTTGGGGCTGACTCAAAATGGAACTGGTTTCACTGTATCTGTGGAAACCTGCTCTCTTCACGGGTCCCTTCCTGGAGAAGAAAAAGAAGAGAAAACAGAAGATGAGGTATGACTCTTGGAGGGAGGGAGTAAAAATGTCCTGTCTCTGCCATCCATTCCTTTCATCTCCAGAAGTCTTGGCCTCCCCTAAGACAATTCAAGATCAGCCCATGTATGGCCTTCCCCAAACACTGGCTGTAGCTCATTGTTTTAAAATCTGTCTTTTTCTTTCTAGAACAGCAAGAAAACTTGCATCCAACTGGGCTTCTTCAATCAGTATATAAAATGTTTAGCCTAAGTAAGGTTCAATGCTATATGTAGATTGGGAAACAAAATAGAAATTAATATTTAATTTGGGCATGTTTTATGCCATCCAGTGTCCTCATAAGAGGAACAGGAACAGTAATATTGTATTATATTAATATTATAATAATATTACTAATATATTAGAACTAAATTACAATCTGGTAAGGATGTGGAAGTACTTGAAACTTAATTTAATTTTTGTTTGTTTTATAAAGGTCGTATCTTAAAATACACCTGCAGGCATGTAAAGTGCTTGACTTTGCATTGATAGCTGGAAAAGACAAGCTTTTAGAGGCAAATCATCCAGTTTGCATGTTTGTTCTCCCAGAAACACATCTGTTTTCTCTCCTGCCTGCCCAAAGCCCTCCTAAGGATCCAAAAACACCGAGTATAGACCTGTTCTTTGTGTATTACTGCATCTTAAAAAAGAACCCTATTCCTCCCATGCACAATCATTCGAAAGACCAAAAATAAATGCAACTAGTAGCAGTAGTTGTTGAACTGTTTTTATTGCCTTCATTTATTAGTTTGTTTTTATTTTCCAAATATGAGTGTCTTGCCTGCATATAAGTCTTGAGTAGCACATGTCTTCAGTGCCTGAGGAAGCCAGAAGAGGTGTTAGATTTCCTGAGAATGGAGTTACAGATGGATGTGAGTCTCCACGTAGCTTCTGGGAATCAAACCCAGGTCCTCTGGAAAAGCAGCCAGTACTCTTAACCACTGAGTCATCTCTCCAGATTTATCAGCAGCTTTGAAAGAACAACATATTTTTTAAATAAAGATAGAAAAGTATGATTTAAAAATGATCTAACACAGAGAGAATTCCATGTGGACATAGATGTAACAGATTGGAGGAACTTGGCTCATCATCCAAGTGTCCACTGCTGTGTTGATTACAGGAAGGGAACTGCGTACATAGATTATTGATCTGAATAACCCTGGAAGCAGTGCTGCAAGTGGTTTGTGATGTAAGTGCTATGGCACTTTTGCAGTCATCTTTTCCTCTTTAAAAGATAGATATTTTAATTTATCAAACTTATCTAACTAAATATTTTATTGTTTCAACTACCTGATTATGACGTTTGGGCTTTTAAACTCTTTCTTACCCTGGAAACAAGAGCACCTACATTTTTAGCCAAATTAGCTGTAAGTCACTAGCTTTCAAACAGAATGCTTATGAAATTTTATGAAGTTACAAATTTATAAGTGTGTTTCCTAATGGACAAAATGGACTGCTGATATATTTCATTCTCAAGGAATGTTGAGAATTTACATGATTGTGTGAGCCTCGTAAGTGTTGGCAAAGATAACACTTTAAATTAATAATCTAGTAACCTAACAAGATAAGCTTCTCAATGCCAGACCTCATGCTTGCGAGGCAAACAAGCCCAGTAACGTGAGCGTTTTTAAACCTGGAGTCTTCCTGTACTGGTATCTCCTTTAATGTATTTCTACAGTGAGTTTAGACAGAGAGGAAGGGGCTCCTTAAGGCAACAAAGACAGCCATCAACAAATTAAACAACATTGCTAGACATTTTTACTATTATTAACCATTTCCACTTACCCAGCACATCCCTAGAACTGACTTTTGATGCTTAGTATGTTCATACTCCCTGGGTCAATTCCTTCATATCTTCAGGTTAATTCTAACCCAATAACATCATCTTTTTTTTTATCTTAATCACATGATACTCTATATCCAGTCCTGTATTTTTCTAAGACTTATTGAAAATTGAGTATTAGTTCTATACAGTGACATGTCAGATTAGAGACAGATATAAAATGCAGATTGAATCAAATCAGGTCTTAGACTGTAACCCACAAACCACATTAAGAAGATGATTTTTCTAAAGTGATTTACTATCTGGCACCTGCATAGACATCAACTGGGGGCATTTCGGTATAACCTTGTCAGGCAACTCAGGGATAAATCTAATAGTTTTTGACATTTCCGTCCCCGCTTCCCTTCTGTTAGCCCTTCCTTCCTCCAATAAATATTTATTAAGAGATTTTTTTCTGTGCTAAGTGCTTGGGCAAAAATCCAGGGGTGAATCAGTATTGAATCCTGCCCTGAAGGGGTTTATAATCTAGCAAGAGGTTAAGCAAGAAGATTCATTATCTAAAATGATAGGAGAATTTGCAGGACAGACAGAGTTTGGATTTCAGTTAAAGAAGATTGGGTCTCTGGAAGACCCTAATAAAGTCAGCAGACTTTTTCATAAAATGGACTTCTGAGTCAGCAGAGACATGCAATCTCAAGGAGTTCATAGGACCACTGGGGAGATGGGTGATTGCACACACATACATGTTCTGATCTATAAATAGTACAAACTTAGAGGATTGAAGTAAGTTTGACTCAAGGCTGCAATCCTAGACAGGAAAGATCCAATGGAAGGGACTGGTGGACAGAAACACACTGTGAAGGAATCAGGAGCCAGGACAGCATAGGAACTGTTCCCTCCTGACCTTAAACTCTGCTATACCCTATAAAAAGTACGTTTTCCTGTAAGCATTTTGCTTTGTTTGTTACTAATGCATGTGACATGTGTGAACATGTATGTGCAGGCATGTGTGCTTTGTGTCCACTTACAAAGACTACTTTTCCCTGTGAGTCAGGGTCTCTTAATGAACCTGGAACTAGGCTAGTGGCTAGCAAGCCCCAGCGGTGATCTCTGTCTCTGCCAACCCCAGTGTTGACATTCCATGTGTGCATGCTTCAACTTCATGCTTCTTAAAGGATCTGGGACCCGAGTCAGAGCTTCATGCTTGTACAGCAAGTGTATCGTCTGCTGAGCTATCTCTGCAGGCCCAGAAAAGTTTTCTTAATGGAAAATTTTAGGGATCTTTATGAACTATGTTAATGCTGTCACTTTGTAAGTCTTTTCATCATTTTTACTAAGGTTCCATTTCCCATAAGACTATGGGAGGACAAAGAAAGAAATGATGGCTTTGGTGTAATTAATCTTTATAAACCATCTTTTCTTCACGCATCAAAAAATGGGGTAAAATTTGTGGCTGTATATCATCCCAGATAACTGAATTATTGATCTTTGCAAACTACTGGTCAACTCACATAAACTTCACTCTACTGCCCTTTGCCATTACTGGGAAGCTTTCAAGGACTGCATTCAAAATAATCAAATGAGTACAGCAGATAACAAATTAAACAATTTGCTTCCTATAGCATTCAAAGTATGCCTTTGACATCATCTTAGAAAAGAACAGAATGAGAGACATGTACTACAGCTACTGGGTAGATTAAGAAGTATTTGTGAAACACTCATGGTGTTCTAGATTCAGAATAGCATCAAATAAATGTTAATCTTCTCCTTGTCGCAATTATCAATATTTTAGTTTTGTCGTCAGTGTGTCCTATGCCTTTTCAGTATCTAATTCTTCAGTTAAGCATCGCCCATGCGCTGCCCTTCAAAGATCTCACCCCAGGTGTCCACACTCCCCAGAAATTGAATTTGAATAAGAGTGACTACCTACTGTTTCAGAAAACCCAGTCCAATTTCAGAAAATGTAAACTTACCACATATGAAACTTGGGACATTTATTTTCTATCACTAGTCAGCAGGATGTTTATTCCATGGGGTTTCTAAGCTCCTATGAAGCCATAAGGATCTGGTTTTCCTGATGTGGTTGCAACAGCAGCATCCCTGTAAATACAGTGTCTATGCTGCCCTGAGACACTGTGCATTGGACACTAGGGTAAGGCTCAGCAGATGCAGACTTTGCAGGTAGCTACGACATACCAGAAGGTCTAAGAACCAGTGCTCTGAAGCACTAGTGTTCATTCTCAAATCATTCAAATTGCTGCATTATGTTTTTATATTCAGTGCCTAAGAGATTAGCCTGTTTCATAAAGGCAGGCTCCTCATGTCAGTGAGCTTCTCAGTGACCAATGTGTCTACTGGTAACACCAGCTCCAGCATCCCCTGCCCTTCGTATCCCACAGCACACTGATGAAGTTTGAGTGATTGTACTTTACACCACACATCTTCCCTTATGTCAATTCTTCTTTATCCTTTTATCTTCCCTTTCTTTACATGTTTTCCTATATGTTAGACTAGGGGGAAACGTTGCCATACTGAAGGCAGGATCAACATTAAAGGGACAATTTTCAATACCATTCCTCATTGTCCTAAAGAAATAATCATCAATGTGTTCTTTTGTGTGGAGATTTGCTTACTAATATCTTTAACTGAATGTCGTTATCATAGCTAGAAATGGGAGTTAACCAAATGCATAGTAGTGAACAGATATGCAATTTATGGAACATACAAAAAAGGAAAAGCTATTCACCTTCTTGGGATGATATAGGAGGTTTGTGGGTGAACAAGAATTCAGCAAGTAAAAGTGCCTGTCATCAAACCTGAAAACCTAAGCTTGCTGCCTGAAACCTACATGGTAGGAGGAAAGAACTCCTGAATGTTGTCTTCTGATCTGCACACATGTACACACATCAAATAATCGTCATCAATTATCCATCACTCAATCAAATTAAAAGCTATAAGGGAAAAAGCACAAAGTATTGAGGCAAACTTTCTTCTTTGATGTTTGTCATTGATTCTGAAATCAAAGGTTCAGCACAGCTCATAGCTCTGTCAGAATAAGAGCTGAGCCGTGAATTCAAATGCCCAAAATGCAACTGGAGTCTATGCTTTCAAGTTTTATGTCAAATCCTCTTTTTTTTGAGTTGTGACATTTTTCCATAATTTTATTAATAATGTTTCAAATGCATTATAGGAAAAATAGCTATATTCAACTATAAGACAATAGAAAATTCCAATTATTATTGCCAAGGTGAAAATTGAAAATAATATTAACAAATATATTTGACAAATAGGTAAAATTAATTTAGTAACTTAATGCATTTTTTAAGTCCCAGTTGCTAGAAAGGTAAAATGATACAGTCCTGCTCTGAGGAGTCACAGGAGATAACATAAGGAAGCAGGCTTAGAAAAGAGTAGTTACACCAAGCTGTAAGCAGCTAGCATGTCCAGAGTATGGGAGAGGTTTCAGTTCTGCCATACAGAATTCCCCCCAAACAGACAATCTTCCTATTCTTGTTCCTTCTGTTAAAGACTTTTACACGCAATAATTCACAATGTTTTTATTTTAGTATAGTGGTGCACACCTACATTCTCAGCACTTGAGAGCTAATACATGAAGACATTGAATTTAAGGTTAATTTGAGCTACAGAGTGAGTTCTTTTGTCTGGAAAAAATATAACAACCTTGTGATCTACCAGGATACTTTTCTTTAAGCCATTAGTAAATAATTACAATAAAAAGCAGGTATGCTTTCAATGTAGCCCCAGTTTTGGTCTTGAATCTTTAACTCTTTGAAATAGTATCAGTCTTGTTGTCCAGACAATGTGGTTTCTCACTATGACGAAACTTAATCTAACACTCTTGTGAAATAGTTACATGTTGACTCAAATCCTCTTTTGAAACTCACAGAACCCTACAGTCTGTAGTACAACTGAGTCAACTTAGTTGCTTCTCCTTATCTCTGTTTATCATCTCTCAGGGTTGTCCCCATAAAACCAAAGAAGGAAGTCACAGAAATGTGTGCCTCAGATAGGGATGGACACACTGACCTGTCAATACGGACTCCACCCATGCCTGATCTCAGCCTGCAAAGCTCTGAGCATGCTCTGCGTGCAGCCTAGGTGCAATTTTGTCTCAGTGAGAAGTTTGGTTTTGTTTTCATTTTGATTTCTCCCCAAGAGGCTGGAAAATAGGACATGCAGTCAATTACTTTGTTGTGGCCATTCAGTAAACCTCAGGCTCCCTGTGCACTGGAAAGGAAGGGAGGGCAGCCCTTACCAGGGTCTGGCTGTCTCAGGCTGCCACTCTTTGAAGAAAAGAAATGATGTAGAGAAATTGAATCATGATATGCTGTTCATTTAATTCAAAAGCCAGCTTCTGCCAGGAATCTGCTAGGGGGAAAAAGTGTGTTTGTGCTATTAAATGTCGTGTTCTGTTTGTCTGAGTCCTTTCAGCTTGGCAGACAGAGCTCAGGCAGGAAGTCTAATCTGGAGCCATTGCCACAAGTTACAAGAGGCTCAGAAAGTCATGAGAAATTCGGGGGAACTGTTGGGGAACAGGCTTCCCAGAGATCCTTTGGCCTTCTGTGCAGTATGTATGGATTGTTCTTTTGTACGGTGACCTGTCCTCATCTACTGGTTGCTGAGGGACATCAGGGAACTACTTCCAGTTCTATCAAGGAAGCCTCTGGGTGTGTTTATCTTGCTGTAGCAACAATCAGAGTTCTTATGTAAGTATCAACAAATGCTAAATCAGAAGGATGGGTAAACGGGGATATGGAAACAAGAGGGTTTTTTCTTCCCAGTTATACCATTCTCTACGTGATTCAAACTCAATAATGGAGCTATTGGGATAAATCAACTTATACAGGACTTTCTGAACACACGCTTGTGCTGTGAGATAATGGTGTGGGGGACCAATCCCTCAAAAACCCTGGGTGAATAAAATCAGACTGGCTGTGGTAGCAGCTAGCAACTCAGTAGGAAAGACCCTTATTTTAAGTCACATAAGAAGTTCAATTACGTCACCACCATGGCCTCAGTCCCACAGCTTAGTCTGGAATATGATGGCTCTTTACAGTTACCACCTCGTGGACTGAGGGAAACAAGGACCATACACTGTCCAGTCTTTAAATTCAGGATGCCCCGTGCTCTTTGATAACTAATCTGTAGCCACATAGCAGAGCATCCAAAAGGACAAGGGTTTCTATGCTGAGGTCAAAGTAGGGGACAATACTAGGCTTCTCAAAAAAAATCCTATCTATAATAAGCATTACAATTATGTATACGAGGAGAATCAGTCTTCTTCAGGGGAGTACCCATGGTAAGATTTCATGTGCTCCAGGTGAAGACGCTCTGCCTATATAAATAAGGACAGTCACTGATGGAGCACATGCGATGTGCAGAAGGAAGAGATGAAGTCTGGGAGGAGTTGGAAGGATATTGTAAGGTTGATACGATCAAGACACATTTTATACATGCATGAAATCCTCAAAGAATGATTTGAAAGATCTTTTAGGTGGGTAGTTGTTATACAAGAGACACGACATAGATAACTCCCATGAAAGGCCCCACAAACAAGGGATGTGGTCAAAAAGGAAGTGCTAGATTGAAGGGTGGGCTATTCTTGGAGAATATATAATGTGTCTGAACACTACGCTATGAATGTCATTCTCTGTCACATGTTGTCTTTGAGTCTGTGCTTTCACGTTTGAAGACACATCTCCATAACCAAGCTGAAGACTGATGCTCACGGTTCTCTTGTATGGCTGACTGCCAGAGGGTAATCATCCCCCATGTAAACCTTCCCATTTGAAAATCCATTCTTGGATAATGCTGGTGACCATGAAAAATAGACCTTTGCTCCCAGAGTTAAATGAGAGGGTTCAGATCCAAATTACTTTATCAATCATTTAGTCAATGAAATTTAACTAAGCAAATGCCTTTTATTTTGAGGTTGTGCAGCACTATCAAAATAGACCAGAAGTCATAACTACTAATATTTGGCTCACTCTTCATTGTAGAATATGTTAGCATCATTTATTTATTTATTTATTTATTTATTTTTAATTTTTTGGTTTTTTACAAGACAGGGTTTCCCTGTATAGTGCTGGCTGTCCCGGAACTCACTCTGTAGATCAGGCTGGCCTCAAACTCAGAAATCCACCTGCCTCTGCCTCCCAAGTGCTGGGATTACAGGCATGAGCCACCACCACCCAGCACATCATTTTATTTTTATAGTGAGCTTTGTTAATATCCACATGTTACAGATAAGAAAATGGAGTACAGGAAAATAAGAAAATTGTTCCCAAACTACTGATTGTTGGCATTACTCAACTCAAAGTTTTCTAAGAGTAGTAAATCTAAAAGGAATTACTGAAATGATATAACTATTTGATCCCTCTCTCTGAGAATATGAGAGAGATCTGGTATATATGTGAGTGAGTGAGTAAGTGAGTGAGTGAGTGTGTGTGTGTGTGTGTGTGTGTGTGTGTGTGTGTGTGTGTGTGTGAGTTTGTGAGAGTGTGTGTGAGTGTGTGAGTGTGTGTGTGTGTGTTGGTGAGTGTGTGTATGAGCGTGAGTATGTGTGTGTGTGAGTGTGAGTGTGTGTGTGAGTGTTTGTGTGTTAGTGAGTGAGTGTATATGAGTGTGTGTGAGAGTATGTGTGAGTGTATGTGTGAGTGTTTGTGAGTGTGAGTGTGTATGAGGGTGTACAAGAGTATGTGTGAGTGTGTGTGAGTGTTTGTGAGTGTGTGAGTGTTTGTGAGTATGTGAGTGTGTGTGAGTGTGTGTGTGTTTTTCATAAAATATGGCATGATCCCTGTACTTACAGTAGATGGAGGATACATACTATATCCCTGAAAATATCTCAGCCTTCAGCAGCACAGTATTATCTAGCACTAAAGAATACAGCACAAATCTCAAAACAAATCAAGGGGTGTATTTGAGTGATCTCCAAACACTGGGAATCTAGAAGTGACTCTTAGTACTTCTTGTATTGCTATAACACCTGACCCTTGATCATTTATAAAGAACAGGAATTAACTTCTCACAGTATGGAGACTGAGAAGTCCAGTGTCCAGGTGCTTGCCTCTGGTTAGGGCCTTTCTGCTGCATCACAACATGGCAAGAGGCATCAGGTGGTAAGAAAGCAGGCTTGTCAACTTGTCTCTCTTCTCTTTTTAAAGTCATTTCATCATAGGTGCCTTACCCTAATGACTTTAACTTATCTTCCCCAATGTCTCATCTCAAATATAATCAACAATATTTGGAGATTACATTTCCAACACATGACCCTTCAAAGATTTATATCGAAGGAAACCATGTCCTCAGATAGCCCCTTTCTCTTGCATCCAACTTTTGCGATATTGCTTAGCTCTCCCTGGTTACCCTTCCCACATCTCCCAACTCAACCACGGAATTCCTAATCACAGTACCATCAAGTTGATCTAACTGAAAGTGAATAAACTTAGGCTCAGGTTACCTGGTGAAAGGAAGATATTACAAACTTCTGAGAAACCATACCTGGGAAGAGACAAATACTACTGTTAGGTCATTCATATGTCCAAAGGGTCATGCTCCTCTTATATGCTGAGATATTAAGGATGTGGTAAGGTAGTTTTATAGACAGTGGGGAAACAAGCATGAAGATTTCAAGGTTAGAGGAAGGTTGGCAAACTAAGCAGAAACGAACATTTGCAAAATGAGTGTCTGGAATAATGTTAGGTGGGGACAACATAAAGGAGGATACACCTTTAGATGCCACAGAATTGACACATATGTGCAACCTGAGAGTATTTTTCTTCAACCATCTAATGAAGTGGTTCACAACCTATGGGTAAGTGGGCCACATTCACGTCACTCACCTAATATCATCAGAAAACACAGATTCCTAACAGTAGCAAAACAACAGTCATAAAACAGCAATGAAAATTCTTGTATGGTTGGGGTCACCACAGCATGAGGAATTCTATTTAAGGCTCACAACATTAAGAAGATTAAGAACCACTAGTCTAATGGCAGGTAATGGTGCCCTACACACACCCTCAAGGGGGAGAACCTTGAGCAGGGAGAGAAGTCAGAGTCAAGGTTCCTGATAGAGATACAGGCTGGGGATTTAAGGGAGTAAGCCTATCCCTGGAGCTGATACTCCCAACACAAGGAACCAACAGCAGGCTTGGCTAGAGATGGACAGACGTCAGAAACTCCCAGAGGAAGACCCTCCAAGGCCAGAACAACATGAAAAGGAAGGTCACCCGATTTAGTTATCTGATAGGCTCTGAGGGAGAACTGAACTGGATAGGGGCCATTGACTTGAGAAGATACAAATCTGACAGCAGATTGAGACTGCTGGGAATGCAAAGCAAGAGACGCACTGAGAGCTTCTTAAGGGACAAGATAGATGCAATAGTTCACTTGTGTCTCCAAGAGGATGGACAGTATCTCTCAGAGGCATCCCACTGAGCTAAGCAAGAGATGCATGTTCCAACATGCATGTTGGTGGGGTGGGGTCTGTTGAAGTAAGCCTGAAATCCTCTGAAGACTCCATCCTCCTCTCAGTTAGCGTCAAGACTCTGCTCATGTATGACTCACCTGCTTTCTCTCTGTTGAATCGCTTTCTGATGATGAATCTGCTTCTTCACAGAGGGTTCCCAATTAGGACCCCTTTGTAAGCATTACTTTCTAAAGATTGATGTTGATTTGTCCTTTATGGGCTACAAAGTAAACTTGAGGAGTTATTTGATCTCAGAGCTTGTCTTCAGAGGAAATCAGAACTAAACATCCCAGAGAAGCAAGAACCCCAATTGCAAAGACATCCTAAGAAAGTAATTTCACAGCTTTCCTTATTAACCTTCTTCAGTGTTTTCAGATATGATAACTTGCCCAGACAGAATGTGACTTTGTTTGGAATTTCTGATTTAGCTTCTTCATGCTCAACCTTAGTTTTGGGGATCCCAGAAAGGATAAAGAATGTCTAGTGAATATCTTTATCTTCTGAAGGAGGCTCCTAATTATCCCTGCAGTTCTCATTAGCTGTGTGACTATTGATGGTTAAGCAGGGGGTTTTTTTTTGTTTGTTTGTTTGTTTGTTTAGTTTGGTTAATTGTTTTGTTTATATTTTTCCATTCCGTGGAGTGTGAAATTGCACAAGAGGAAATGTGGAGTTACAGAAATATGAGTCTGAGTACCAGAATACCCAGCCGCAGCCCCTGTTTGTCTGTGCACTGATGGTCCCGCTTTTGTCAAAGTCCCAGAAGCATCTATACCCCATGAAGAGCTTACCCCAACCTCAAAGTGCCATACCTCCTAAGAGAAAAAGACCAACATAAATAAGGTTTATTCTTTCCTCCTCTCTCCAAGATCTAGCCTAGGAAACCTTCTCTTCATTTTCAAAGGTCTGAGTCCTGGATAGAGAATGAGCATGTGAAACAAATGAGGGCAACATGAGGAGAGTGTAAACCAGTGGAGAAAGATGCAGGAGTGCTGGAAAGGATAGTGAGGCTCTTTTCAGTCTCAAAACCAGGGGTGATCTACACAGAGAGGACTGTGTGCCCAGCCTCTGACAGGAGCTGAGACCTCAGGAATAACACAGAACCACACAGCCCACTGCAGCCCACCACAGCCAGTGTTCCTCCAGTGTTCCATTGGCCAATCTCAATGGCACACCAAGCACAAGAGGCTCTCCTGCTATGATCTATCCCAGGGCACCTTTGGAGCACCTGGAGCAAGAAGAAAGCAGTAAAAAGAGTGGGCTTGTGAAGAATCTTGGCTTCTTATGAAGATCACAACTGCTGGTTTGCTTTCTTTCTTTGGAAAAGACACTATTCAAAGAGCTCACTTGCAAGACAAACAGTGAGGGGCTCATGGAAATGAACCTGCAATGTTCTTTTAATTTGCTGACCTCATCTGGAGTGAGTTCGTGTGATACAATGAAGAAACAATCAGGGAGTGTGGAAATGGAGGTTGCCATTGATTTCGGAGAAGGCAATATCCTGGGGCGTTAGCTTAGAGTTAATGCTTCCCTCATCCTGTGTTGGAACAAGCCTCAAATCTCCTTGCAAGCCTTTTCTACACCCATGTTAATTATTCGGACACTTTGCCTTTGAATAGTGGGGAGTGATTGCTTCTCAGTCTTTGGTTTCAGCACCTTCCTAGTTTGCTCTTTCCCGTGTTCCCCTTTGACAGAAGGAAATACAGATCTGTATCTTATCAGAGATACACACTCAAATGTTTTCCATAGTTTCTGCCTATGCAGAAGCAGCATGTTCCCAAAGACTGTCATCATTTTAAGAATGAGAGCCTGGCCTGGTGCTAGGCTTAGCCTCATCCTATTTTTATCTGTAAGCTTAAAGACCTGAGAGTCTTCAGAACACAGACTCCCATGATCCCTCTTCTGTCTTTGTTGTGAGTAGCTGAATGTAAAGCTTGAATGTTGACCCTGCCAGGTGGAACAGAGTGGCTAATAAAAAAGGCAGACACTGTAAAAAGTAACACATTGTTTACATTTGGATAATGTCACCCTCTCTTAGTACTGACATTATTTACTGGCCCTTTGTCTCTTCTCATCAACCTATCCATGGTTTGAGCTTAAACTCCTGGGTGAAATATGTTGGAGCAGAAATAGGAATACTACTTTTTCCTACTTAACAGGGGACAGAATGAAAGAAAAATCTCCCTAGTCTGTTCCTATTGCCTCTAATGTGACTCAAAGATATGTTTAACCCAATCACAAAAGATCACACATGGTATGAAGTCACTGATAAGGGGATATTGACCCAGAATCTCAGAATACCCTAGACACAATCAGCATATCAATAGATTTCTAAAAAGATGGAAGGAGAGACCCCTGGTCCTGGAAAGACTGAATGTAGGGGAACGCCAGGACAGAGTAATGAGAGGGGGTTGAATGGAGAAAAGAGGGAGGGAAGGGGGCTTATGGGACTTTCGGGGAGGGAGGAAACGGGAAAGGGGAAGTGATTTGGAATGTAAATTAAAAAAATAAAATTAAATTAAATTAAAAAAAAAACTTTTTAACATAAAATAAGGACAAAAGAAGGTTCTCAAAACAAAAGCTATAATGGTGTGAAATGTAAAATTTCTGTGATGATGATGATACAGGTAATTTCATGCTCTCGGGTCTAGTGTCATAGTGATAGAGCCATTCATTCCATTACTTGGGTCTTAAATGGATAGATATTGCTTCAGTGGTACCTGTGGGATGACAGCATTTTCCTTGCCATGGGAAAAACTGCTGCTCCTTCATGGTGAAGACTGTCAAAGTCTATAAAGTGAAAACTGCTGCCTGACTCACCTCTCCTGCCTGATGTGTTCAAGGTCTTCAGTCTGTGCTTCTCTGTCCAGCAGACTCATGGAAACACCTCTCTCTATATGTCCTCCACATGTTCCATCCTGTGCCTGCATGTTCTCAGGCCATGAGAGCTGGCAAGTGTTTTAAAGTAATAATGAAATAATTTTGGTCCAGCTACATATAATTTACTTAAATTTGATAAAAGCACCTTAGAGACACTAACACAAATAACTGGCAATTTAAGGGAAGTTTCACTTTGTGGTTTCTTTCAAAATGTGCTTTGATGTGGCTTAATTCTTTATAGTTCTACTTTGTTATACAAGCCATCTCTTCTCCATTTTCTCATAATCGTCACTACTTGATAATGAAGAATGAACTTGTTACTTGCTGTTGTGTCCACTATGGGCCAGCTTAGTGCTCCTCAGCATCGTCCTTACTACAGAATCTAGAATGCTAGAGCAAGCAGCTGCCTTCTGGAATGCTGGTGGTCTCCTGACAGGTGGGAAGAGCTATGGGAGGAGTGTGATGAGAACAGATTGCTCTGAGGCTCAGTTTTACACTTACACCTGATTGGCCAGGACACCCGACACAGTGCAACAGAATCACAGGAGGCCAGAGATGCTCTCTTGTCATGGGAGCAAAGAGCTGTGATATCTGTGAGCACTGGTCACACCCATCCTACCATATGCCAGGCTACCTGTAATGGGAGGGTCACCATCGCTCTCATGTGGCCTGTGAATGCACACTGTAGAATCGGGTACCTAGACTAGCAACTGAGTTAATGTTTTTTTTTTTATTTTATTTTATTTTTTTAATTTACATTCCAAATCACTTCCCCTTTCCCGTTTCCTCCCTCCCCGAAAGTCCCATAAGCCCCCTTCCCTCCCTCTTTTCTCCATTCAACCCCCTCTCATTACTCTGTCCTGGCGTTCCCCTACATCCAGTTTTTCCAGGACCAGGGGTCTCTCCTTCCATCTTTTTAGAAATCTATTGATATACTGATTGTGTCTAGGGTATTCTGAGATTCTGGGTCAATATCCCCTTATCAGTGACTGCATACCATGTGTGATCTTTTGTGATTGGGTTACCTCACTAAGGATGATATTTTCAAGTTCTGACCATTTGCCTAGGAATTTCGTGAATTCATTGTTTTTAATTGCAGAGTAGTATTCCATTGTGTAAATATACCACATCTTCTGAATCCATTCCTCCGTTGAGGGACATCTGGGTTCTTTCCAGCTTCTGGCTATTATAAATAAGGCTGCTATGAACATAGTGGAGCATGTGTCCTTATTGCATGCAGGTAAAGTCTCTGGGTATATGCCCAGGAGTGGTATAGCCGGATCCTCCGGGAGTGTCATGCCCAGTTTTCTGAGGAACCGCCAGACTGCTTTCCAGAGTGGTTGTACCAGCCTGCAATTCCACCAGCAGTGGAGGAGTGTTCCTCTTTCTCCACATCCTCGCCAACAACTGCTGTCTCCTGTGTTTTTGATCTTAGCCATCCTGACTGGTGTGAGATGGAATCTCAGGGTTGTTTTGATTTGCATTTCCCTAATGACTAAGGATGATGAACATCTTTTTAGGTGCTTCTCAGCCATTAGATATTCTTCAGGTGAGAACTCTTTGTGTAGCTCTGTACCCCATTTTTTAATAGGGTTACTTGCCTCTCTGGAGTTTAACTTCTTGAGTTCTTTGTATATCTTGGATATTAGCCCTCTGTCGGATGTAAGGTTGGTAAAGATCATTTCCCAGTTAGTTGGTTGCCGCTTTGTCTTTTTGACGGTGTCTTTTGCCTTGCAAAAACTTTGTAATTTAATGAGGTCCCATTTGTCTATTCTTGATCTTAGAGCATAAGCTATTGGAGTTCTGTTCAGGAAATTCTCCCCTGTGCCCATATGTTCAAGGTTCTTCCCTAGTTTCCCTTCTATTAGTGTCAGTGTGTCTGGTTTTATGTGGAGATCTTTGATCCACTTAGAATTGAGCTTAGTGCAAGGAGATAAGGATGGGTCAATTTGCATTCTTCTGCATGTTGACCTCCAGCTGAGCCAGCACCATTTGTTGAAAAGGCTATCTTTTTTCCACTGGATGGTTTTAGCTCCTTTGTCAAAGATCAAGTGACCATAGGAGTGTGGATTCATTTCTGGGTCTTCAATTCTGTTCCATTGATCTACATGTCTGTTACTGTACCAATACCATGCGGTTTTTAACACTATTGCTCTGTAGTACAGCTTGAGGTCCGGGATACTGATTCCCCCAGAGGTTCTTTTACTCTTGAGAATAGTTTTAGCTATTCTGGGTTTTCTGTTATTCCAGATGAATTTTTGAATTGCTCTTTCTAACTCTATGAAGAATTGAGTTGGGATTTTGATGGGGATTGCATTGAATCTGTGTATTACTTTTGGTAAGATGCTCATTTTTACTATATTAATCCTGCCAATCCATGAGCATGGCAGATTTTTCCATCTTCTGAGGTCTTCTTCAATTTCTTTCTTCAGAGACTTGAAGTTCTTGTCATACAGATCTTTCACTTGTTTGGTTAGCGTCACGCCAAGATACTTAATATGGTTTGTGGCTATCGTAAAGGGTATTATTTCTCTTACTTCTTTCTCAGCCTGCTTATCCTTTGAGTATAGGAAGGCTTCTGACTTGCTTGAGTTGATTTTATATCCGGCCACTTTGCTGAAGTCGTTTATCAGCTGTAGGAGTTCTCTGGTGGAGTTCTTTGGGTCGCTTATGTATACTATCATATCGTATGCAAATAGTGATAGTTTCACTTCTTCCTTTCCAATTTGTATCCCTTTGACCTCTTTTTGTTGTCTAATTGTTCTAGCTAGAACTTCAAGTACTATATTGAAAAGATATGGAGAGAGAGGGCAGCCTTGTCTAGTCCCTGATTTTAGTGGGATTGCTTCAAGTTTCTCTCCGTTTAGATTGATGCTGGCTACTGGTTTGCTGTAAATTGCTTTTACTATGTTTAGATATGGGCCTTGAATTCCTGATCTTTCCAAGACCTTTAGCATGAAAGGATGCTGAATTTTGTCAAATGCTTTCTCAGCATCTAATGAGATGACCATGTGGTTTTTTTCTTTGAGATTGTTTATGTAGTGGATTACATTGATGGATTTCCTTATATTGAACCATCCCTGCATCCCTGGGATGAAGCCTACTTGATCGTGGTGAATGATCGTTTTGATGTGTTCTTGGATTCGGTTGGCAAGAATTTTATTGAGTATTTTTGCATCGATATTCATAAGAGAGATTGGCCAGAGATTCTCTTTCTTTGTCGGATATTTGTGTGCTTTTGGTATTAGTGTAATTGTGGCTTCATAGAACGAGTTGGGTAGTGTTCCTTCTGTTTCTATTTTGTGGAACAGTTTGAAGAGTATTGGTGTTAGGTCTTCTTTGAAGGTCTGATAGAATTCTGCACTAAAACCATCTGGACCTGTGCTTTTTTTGGTTGGAAGACTTCCAATGACAACTTCTATTTCTTCAGGGCTTATAGGACGGTTTAGATGGTCTATTTGATCCTGATTTAATTTTGGTACTTGGTATCTGTCAAGGAAATTGTCCATTTCCTCAAGATTTTCTAGTTGTGTTGAATACAGGTTTTTGTAGTAGGATCTGATGATTTTTTGAATTTCCTCAGTTTCTGTTGTTATCTCTCCCTTTTCGTTTCTGATTTTATTAATTTGGATACTATCTCTGTGCCCTCTGGTTAGTCTGGCTAAGGGCTTATCTATCTTGTTGATTTTCTCAAAGAACCAACTCCTCGTTTTGTTGATTCTTTGTATGGTTTTATTTGTTTCTACTTGATTGATTTCAGCCCTGAGTTTGATGATTTCCTGCCTTCTACTCCTCTTTGGTGTATTTGCTTCTTTATGTTCCAGGGCTTTCAGGTGTGCCATTAAGCTGTTAGTGAATGCTGTCTCCCGTTTCTTTTTGGCGGCACTCAGGGCTATGAATTTTCCTCTTAGCACTGCTTTCATTGTGTCCCATAAGTTAGGGTATGTTGTGCCTTCATTTTCATTAACTTTCAAAAAGTCTTTGATTTCTTTCTTTATTTCCACCTTGACCAAGTTATCATTGAGTAGAGCATTGTTCAGCCTCCATGTGTACGTGGGTTTTCTTTTGTTTTTGTTGCCATTGAAGACCACCCTTATTCCATAGTGATCTGATAGGAGGCATGGGATTATTTCTATCTTCTTGTATCTGTTGAGGTCTGATTTGTGACCAATTATATGGTCAATTTTGGAGAAGGTACCATGAGGAGCTGAGAAGAAGGTGTATTCTTTAGCTCTAGGATGAAATGTTCTATATATATCAGTTAGTTCCATTTGGTCCAAGGCTTCAATTAGATTCACTGTGTCCCTGTTTAGTTTCTGCTTTCCTGAACGATCCATTTCAGAGAGCGGGGTGTTGAAGTCACCCACTATTATTGTGTGCGGTGCGATGTGTGCTTTGAGTTTTAGTAAAGTTTCTTTTACGAATGAGGGTGCCCTTGCATTTGGAGCATAGATATTCAGGATTGAGAGTTCTTGATGGTGGATTTTTCCCTTGATCAGTATGTAGTGTCCTTCTGTGTCTTTTTTGATGACTTTAGGTTGAAAATCAATTTTATCCGATATTAGGATGGCTACTCCACCTCGTTTCTTGGGGCCATTTGCTTGTAAAATTGTTTTCCAGCCTTTTACTCTGAGGTAGTGTTTGTCTTTGACACTGAGGTGCGTTTCCTGCATGCAGCAAAATGCTGGGTCCTGTTTACGTATCCAGTCTGCTAGTCTATGTCTTTTAATTGGGGAATTGAGACCATTGATATTAAGAGAGATTAAGGCATAGTGATTATTGCCATCTGCCATTCTTGACGCTATCTTTATGTTTGAGTGGTTATCTACTTTTGGGTTTGATTCAAGAAGGTTATTATCTCATTTTTTCCTGGGTGTTGTTTCTCTCCCTGTATTGGAGGTTTCCACCTATTATCCGTTGCAGGGCTGGATTTGTGGAAAGATATTGTGAAAATTTGGTTTTATCATGGAATATCTTGGTCTCTCCATCTATGGTGATTGAGAGTTTTGCTGGGTATAGTAGTCTAGGTTGGCATTTGTGCTGTCTTAGTGTCTGCATGAGATCTGCCCAGGATCTTCTGGCTTTCATAGTCTCTGGTGAGAAGTCTGATGTGATTCGGATAGGTCTTCCTTTGTATGTTACTTGGCCCTTTTCTCTTACTGCATTTAGTATTCTTTCTTTGTTTAAAACATTCGGTGTTTTGATTATTATGTGACGGGAGGTATTTCTGTTCTGGTCCAGTCTGTTTGGAGTTCTGTAGGCTTCTTGTACGTTCATCGGCATCTCTCTCTTTAAGTTAGGGAAGTTTTCCTCCATAATTTTGTTGAAGATGTTTACTGGCCCTTTAAGTTGCAAATCTTCACTCTCATCTATACCTATAATCCTTAGGTTTGGTCTTCTCATTGTGTCCTGGATTTCCTGGATGTTTTGGGTTACACGTTTTTTGCATTTTGCATTTTCTTTGACTGTTGAGTCGATGCTTTCTATGGAATCTTCAGCACCTGAGATTCTTTCTTCCATCTCTTGTATTCTATTGTTGATGTTTGCATCTATGACTCCTGATTTCTTCCCAAGGTTTTCTATCTCCAAAGTTGTCTCCCTTTGTGATTTCTTATTTGTTTCTACTTCCTTTTTTAGTTCCTGGATGGATTTGCTGAAATCCTTCACTTGTTTGTTTGTATTTTCCTGTATTTCTTTAAGGTATTTTTGCATTACCTCTTTCAGGATTTCTTCCTGATGACCCACGTTCTCCTGCATTTCTCTGAGCGATTTTTGTGTTTCCTCCTCATGGGATTCCATCTGTTGATCCATCGTCTCCTGCATTTCTTTAAGCAGTTCTCGCGTTTCCTTTGTAAGGGCATCTAACCGTTGATTCATTTCTTTAAGCAATTTTTGTGTTGCCTCCTTATGGGCATCCATCTCTTGACCCATATTCTTCTGCATTTCTTTATGCAAATTTTGTGATTCCTTTGTGAGTGCATCTACCCGTTGATTCATCTCGTTAAGCGATTTTTGTGTTGTCTCCTTGTGCGCCTCCATCTTTTGATCCATGTTCTCCCGCATTTCTCTAAGCGATTTTTGTGTTTCCTTTGTAAGGGCTTCTAACCGTTGATTCATGGTCTCCTGTAACTCTTTATGAGATTTATTTGTGTCCTTCTTGTGATCCTCTAATAGCATCATGAGAAGTGATTTTAAATCCAGATCTTGTCTTTCGGGTGTGGTGGGGTATTCAGGACTTGCTGCTGTTGGAGAGTTGGGTTCGGATGGTCCCACATTACTTTGCTTACTGTTAGTAACATTCCTACGTTTGCCTTTTGCCATCTGGATACCTCTGGTGTTAGTTGGTCCTGCTGCCACTGGCTGTTGGTTGGACCTCCTGTGAGCCTGCAAAGCTATTTCTGCCCCCCCTGGATTACCAGGATTCCCCTGGCACCGATTTCTGGGGCCTGCCTGCTCCTGAGTGACTTTGGAGCCCTAATGTGCTTTGCCCCAAGTGATCTTATATTGGGGAGGCCTTGCACATCTAAAGGCTCAGCCTAGTGGATTCCTGGAGCAGAGGTCGCCAAAGGGAGGCTGGCAGGCTCCTGCCCTGTGCAGGGGTGTGTGATCTCTCCTGGGGGGGCGTCCCTCTGCCAGGCAGAAGTCCCACAGCAGATCTGGCACGCTGGACACTGCAGATCAGCCCAGCACCTGGGAGCAGGTTACACACAAGCTGCCTGAGACCGAAGCGATATTATGCCTGTCTGTATCTGAGCCTGGCGGTCCCAACTACCTGGTCACTGGAGCAAAGATGGCGGAGGGCACTCTCCGTGGCGCCGCTCACCCTGTGGTCACGATGGCCCGCCGATCTGGCACCCAGACGACCACAGCGCCAACCCGCCCTCGGGCACAGACGGAAGCCCCAACAGGCCATGTCCCAAGTGATGTTATATTGGGGGGAGAGCCTGGGTACCCGTCTCTCCAGCGCAGTCCGCGGGAACAGAGGTCGCGGAAGGAAAGCTGGCAGGCTCCCTCCCAGCGCACCTGAGATAATGTTTAATTGAATCACTAATAAAGGATTCCTAAAACCATATGCATATATGGGGAGGGCTCTGCAAATGATTTCTATAGTAATAGGAGACCTTTAAGAAGGAAATGGTATCCTTATGATACAATCTGGGGTACGAACAGGCATTAGCCGGACAAACAAACCCAAGGATGACCTCAGACCTTGAGAAAGGACATAGCACCTACAAAGTTCAATATGATGCTCTTTATGGGATCATGTAGGAAATTAATTCTTCTTTTGTCTTTATTGATTCTTTGGTTAATGTGTTATGTATATTATTGCAAATGTTTGCTTAGAAATCCTTTCAATTTTCCTTTATCTAATGGTGAGTATTATCTGTGAAAATACATACTAGTAATTCATGCTATATTGTTCACTCTGTATGCTCATAAGTAAGTTTAATACAGACCAGGATGGGGAAAGCAGCAGGAGAAGAATGTTTGTAAGACATAACAGGCGCTGTGGGAGGCTGTGCCATTGAAGCTAACACTTATCACTCATTGGACCCTATTTACCAGTGAGTCTCTCACCCTCTCTTGCCCTGTGGTACATGTTATATATTGAAAACAGTTGGCCAAATGACTTACTTTGAAAGCCAGATGCCACTGAACGGATCCCATGGCCTGAGCTAACTTTGGTTAAATATGGTAGTTTTCTTCTGTAATAATAGCATAGCAAGAGTCAGCATTTGTTGAGTGTAGTGAAAATTCTATCAACTTAGCTGAGTTTAGAATCACCTAGGAGCCTGACCTGTTCCTGTGAGAGTGTTTCAGAGCCCATTAGCTGAAGGGGAAAGACCTACACTGCATGTGGTATCATTTGTGGGCCAGGAGCCTGGATGGAGTAAAAATGGATGAAGGGGAAGTGAGCAGAGGGCTGGTTGCTCCTCTACTTCCCGGCCCACTGGGATGTAAACTGAGCTTCTCTCTGTCAGGCTTTTCTCAGGCAGGACTGAAGCCTCTGAAACCATGAGCAGAGGAACCCCTTCCTGGCTTGAGTTGTTTCTACCAGCAATGCAAATGTAATGAGTGTACTGGGTATTTCTAGGTCATAGATGACAGACAAAGCTTTATGTGTGCTATAGCTAATATTCTCCAACATCCTGACGCTGAGAAACTACTGTACATTATGACAGTAGCCCTATAAAGTGGGTGTCATTGAGGACATCTTTCCCTCCTATCTGCATATAGGAAATTTTTGTCTCAGGACAAAAGGCAGCAAAGTCAGCTATGACTGCTCCCACCTGGAGGTGAGTGTGGCATCCATAAGTACTGTGATGGGAACTGTGACAGCAATGGTAACAGGGGCCATGAGGTGGATGGAGCTAGTCAGTTCCTCTGCCAACCTGTTAACCTGAAAATAGATGCCTACCATTGAGCAATAAATGGACTAATCTCAGATCACACTTTTGGATTCCTTTTTCTTTTACTTTGGAGGTCTTCATAACCTATGCTTGCAGCCACATTCAGAAGGAAGTACTCCACTCCCAACAAGACCCTGTGCTCTTGTGACACTCATAGAAACCATAGAAGATACAAGTGTTTGCTTGGGAGAGAGCATGTTTTGAGGGACATCATACAAAAAATGTACAATTTGCTTGTCATTAAGAATACATAGAATAAAGGATTTTTCTCATCACTTCTGCTGAAAATATGCAGCTTTATCTATTACTGCTTACTTAGTAGTTAAACACTAACCAACAGGTCTGAATAACTAACAAGTGACTAGAGTTAACCCAGCAGAATATATCTTCTTTCTTTTTAAAAAAAAAATATTTTACCACTGGGTTTTCCAACTGCCCAAGTTATTGTTTGCCTTTCTGGGATTTCATTTTATTTAAACACTAGAAAGATACTTTGGGGCTTGAGAGTAAACATTTCCTCTGCTCTCAGGAAGTCTAGCAACAAAATGAATGTGACTGAGCAGCTGGCATTGATAGTTCTTTATTAGCTTAGGAAAGGAGGGGAGAGAGGGAGGGATGGAGGAAGGAGGAGGGAAGAAAGGGGAGAAGGAAAAGGGGGAAATGAGAGAAGCCCATTTTAATTGTAAAATAATGAACCAAAGAAACAAAAGAGTTTTGTTAGAAAGCCTTAGGCACACAGAGAGGGGAGTGGCTAATGGAAACACAGTAGATAGCCAGTCTCTGGTCAGAATGCAAATCCTAAGTGTCTAATCCCTCAGGCAGTATTTCCCAGGGGACTAAGTGGAGTCCAGTGCAGTGAGGGACCAGGGCTCAGTTATCCATTCCCTGGTCAGGCAGATGCTGACCACTGTGCAGTAAGCTCCATGTCCTACTGGCTGGTTCTGTTTTGTGCTTCAATTTGTTGTGTGTTTTCCTGGGGACTGAGTCAGGGCCTTGTGCATGTAAGCAGGTGAGGTGCCACTGTGAACACCCCCCTCTCTTTTTTTTTAATTTTTTAATTTTATTTTCTATATTCTTTATTTACATTCGAAATGATTTCCCCTTTCCAAGTAACCCCTCCCCGAAAGTCTCATAAGCCCTCTTTTCTCCCCCTGTTCCCCATTTACCTAAGAATTTCATGAATTCATTGTTTTTAATTGCTGACTAGTATTCCATTGTGTAAATATACATGGAAAATATCTCTGATAAAATTGAAGAAATATATAGAAAAACACGTTAAGATTGACTATTTCATGGAAAAATTATACAGATAAAATGGTAGACATAAAAATATTCCTAAGTTGATTGAAAGTGGAATTATAAACATTTTCTGATAAAATTGAAAATCTACAAGGAGGGTCTAACAAAGTTTCTCAAGCAACTTGCTAGTCTCCTACCACAGCCTCTTTGAATTGTGAATTACAGAATGGCACCAACAGGCCCAACTTACACAGTCATAGATTATAGTACCACTGATCCTCCATTTTCTTTGGTTCCACATCTATCAAGTCGGTCAAAAAAATATCTGAGAAAAACACTTCATCTATACTGAACATGAAACCTTTTCTATTGTCACATAGTGTAACAACTATTTCCATATCATCTATATCCTATTAAATATTATAAATAATCTAGATGCAAGTTAAACGATACAGATGGATAAGCATTGATTATATGCAAACACTGCATCACCTTGTATAAGAAACCTGAGCCTCCTCTCCTTGTGAGAAGTCATCATCAGTGTGGAGTGCTGGGGGGGGGGGGCAGCTGGAAGTTATGGTTTCTTTGGACAGAGCGGGTGAAGTCTGACAGGAAACTTAACTTTTCACTTAAATACAGTTGAATCCTCTACATTGAAAGTTGTTGAACCTTGTCTGTTTCACTCTTTCTGATGCTTTCCTATGTTGTTACAATTATATGCCTGCAGTACTCTGATATGCTAAGGGCTCCTGCAGCAGTCTCTGGACACTGAGGGTGACTTTACATATTTATGCTGCCTTCTTCAAAGCAGCATTGTTACTGAACTTCCAGGCATGAGTAAGTCTGTCCTCCCTGTTGTACAAAAGCCATGGGACTTAGAAATAGAATGTCAGCCCACTTTACTGAGGCTCTGTCAAGAGGTTTCAAAGAGCAGGACATAGTTGTCCAATGTGGATGACAATTATCTTTCTTCCTGTTTTGTCATTGTAGAAGAGTCATCTCTTGAGTCTTGCTATTTTGCATAATTTATTAGCTGGCCATGATTTCCCCTTGATTAACCTCAGAGCATATCTTCCCCAGCCTCTGTCTGTAGACTCTGCTGTGAAGAAAGGCTTCCTTTAAAAAACCCGTTAGCTTATCTTGTCTCCTCTCAGAACTCCTAAGTCTCTCCATACTCACTCCCATCCTATGTGTTTCCCCAGCTGTGTCCTCATCATAAATATCCCACATGGGACTCAGTATACAACTGTTCACTTTGTGTCTAACTTTGATTCACTGGGTGCCTTCAACTTATTCAGCCTTTACCCTTGACCTCTTTGCTCTCAGTTAAAGGTGAAAATATTGAGTCTTCACATAGCAGAGCAGGTCTGGAATCAGGCATGGGGCTTGAAGCTCTCTACCCTCCTGACTTCTGCCCTCAAAAGCAAACATGGCTAGCCCTTTTTTGCTGATATATCTGGGAGATAGAAATTTGAACCAATCAAGTCCATGTGCCTTCTCTGGTCTCCAGACTGAACACTCGGTGAAGCAAACTGGACGGCTTCTCCAGGCTACCCACGGCAACCTAACACCAAGCAACGCTTTTCTCCATGGAGCAGCCTTGCTTCTCATTTCCAGAATTTCCTGATTCCTGAGCACTCTGCCTTTATGATACAATTTGGGCATCCCATGTCTGTTTCCATGCTCCATCTACCAGATCACTAGGAACTACCATCAGATTCTTGTTTGTCTCCTCCTGTGCCTCAGATATTGACCATAACATCTCTGTCACCATCTTTTACCTGTGAAACCACGGCATTATACCACCACAGCAGCACTTCCTCCTCACCAGTCCATCAGTATCTACTGTGGCCTTTGTCAGTCTGCTTGTAGCCAGCAAAATGATCTTCGAAACTGTTCATTTGACCTGCTGGCCTCCTTGAAATGCTTTGATTTCTCATTGCCTACAGAGTTGGAAAAAAACAAAACAACCAAACAAACCAAAAAAAAAAAAAAAAAACAAAAAACAAAAAACAGCAAAAACCCTGACACAGCCTCAGACACACTGCCCACTTTCTCCCCATCCTGTGCACCAGACACTGAGACTTTGTTTTGTCTAAGGGATTCACAACATTCCCCTCTACTCAGAATCTTTGTCCAGCTATTTCCTCAGTTCATAATATTTTGACCATCACTAACATCACCTTGCCAATACCTACTCATTGTCCAGCAGGTCTGCCCCCTACATTAACTGTCATAGTTGCCACTTAAAGGGCTGTATAATCAGTGTTTGCAAACTCTCTTATCCAGGCACTGTGTCTATAATTCTTCCTCCTTATATATTAGCTACTTATCCTATTACTGTGACCAAAAACAAAAACAACAAAAATCCCCCAAAACCTAACCCCCCCCAAAAAAACATGGTGCAGGATTTTAGGGTGCCCACAGTTTGAGGAAGAATACAGGTCGTCATGTCAGGGAAGGCAAGGCAGCACAGAGATTTAATACAGCCTATCACAGGGCATCTGCATTCAGACAGCAGAAAGTTGGACAGGACACTATAAAACCTGAAGGCTCATCCCTAGTGACCCATTTCTTCCAGCATGGATAAATTTCCAAAGCTCTACAACCTTCCAGAAGAGCACCACAAGCTGAAGACCAAGTGTTCAAATGCACAGGTCTATGTGCACCATTTCACAATGAGACCACAACACTGGGTGAGATACGAATACCCAATACATTCTGATTGAGTTGATGAATAAAATAGTCATAGATACATGAACATTATAAATTACCTTGGTCTAGCCCTCCAAGAAAATCTGTGCATTTCAGAAAGATTAACACGTTAAAAGAAATATCTCTGAACATCTGTTGATGCAGTCAACTACATTAAATACAATATTATTAATTTTAAAAAATCATCAAGTTTATTTAGTACCTGCTCTGGAGAAAGTCAGGTATTGCATATACCAAGCCTGCTCACACTTTCCGAGTCCCAGGGTCTAGAAAGCTCCATCACCAGTCAATCAAAACCACTATCCAAGGTCCTAAGTAGAGTCAATGCCGTTCTTCCTTTGACACCAGTGATATTGCATAAAGCACATATTCTTGCATGAAGTATTAATATTCCCCTGAAAGGGCCTAGAAGCATTTGATTTGAACCTGTCTAATAATGTGGAATGTTTGGCTTTTTATACAGTTTTATTATGAAATGGTTAGCTGATTAAATTGCAATTGGAAAGGGAGATGCAAAAAAGCGAAATCTTCCTTCAATTATTCACCCTCCATGCCTCATTTTAAGTAGAACATTAGAATCCTTGCATTAATGCATGCTGGGAGCATGCTTTGCACAAGATATTTATTTCAACTCTGACATGTACTAAGTGGAGTAACACTTGAAACTAAAAATCCAAAAGTCAACATACTCACTAAAACCCAAACCCTGTTGTCTTAAGTGAGTTAATCAACCTGATTTCTTCAGTTCTAGTATAAAAAGTACCCCTTTGCAAACCTCAGAGTTTTCAAAGTGTCTATCACTAGAAGTAATCATTGTGCTGGTCTCTGGAACCCCCCCCCAAAAAAAAACCCTAGTCTCTTCTCTATCTTCCAGGAAAACCCAGTAGGCTCCATAGTCACCCTGATAGCTGACTTAGCCTCCTGGAGTCAGTTCACCCTCTACCTACAACATAGAACTTGATCATGCATAAGCCTCCAATATCAGACAGATTTCCTTCCCTATTCTCACAGCCCAAATGCCACAATTGCAAAAGAGCCAATATTGTGATCATGTTTTCCAACTCAAAATCATATGAATATTCTTCTAAAAGCAAGAAACATTAGGATTTTGTAGGTCTCCCAGGGGCAAAAAAACAGAATATTATAAGCCAGAGTTTTCAGATTAACAGCAACCCTATCTGTGACTTGGGAAGTAGAGCATCCTCTCTGTGTACATATTTCTGCCGTGGTCTCTTCTTGCTTCTGTGGTGCCACTGTAGATAAGATGTAATTCCTCACCATCTATTGAGTCACAAGGTTTGGGTCTAATACCAGAAATGTAATACTCCTTTCTTCCTTCTGTTAGAAACTAAGCAACTCTTGCCTGAGCCTGAGCCCTACTTTTTGTCCTAATTATTCTTTCAACTCCCCTGCTATGACAAAGAAGCCCCCACAGCACTGTGGTCAGATTTTGTAATCTTACAAGGATATCACATGTCTGCCTTGTGTTTTATGGTGTACCCACAGTTCTGTAAATTAAATATGAGTGAGTGGCTGTGCCCAGGAAAATCAATCTTTAAGCAGATTAATATTTCAATGCCAATTGTATAGATATTTCTCCACTTAATGTGTGTCTTGGCTTCCAGATGGAAAACGGTGAATGTATTATTTTGGAAAACCTTTAAATCAAACTGAAGACAAAGAAACTAAACTAAATATACCATAAGACTTTGAAGCTGACCATTGAAGAAGAACTAATGCCATAATTTGTGGACACCAGATCTTTTAAGACAGACAAGAGGCCCTTCAATTATTTCATTTCTGGCTATTTCATTCTATAGGTTAGAAAGCAAAACGTGAATCATGTTTTGTAGAATTGCCCAAAACAGACACAGTGTATTCAGTTAAATTTGAATTTAAGATTAATAATGATTTTTGATGCATACATGTCTCGGATAATTTATGCAACATACTTATTTTGGAAATAGGTCAAGAATTCCTTTGCTCTAATTGAATAGAAATTGAAAATAGATGAAGGGCCACAACCAGTCCTAAAGTCTTGAGTGGCAGATCCGTGAGTGCTGGTTTCATGGATTCAGATGTTTAGGACTCTAAGGGTATGTGAACTAGAGTGTTATGGCCCTGGCTGCATAACCTAGACACTGAATCACTAGACATTCAAGTCAGTAAATTGTGGCCTTTGGAAGTCAAGAGGCTCATAGCTGTAGGTCCTGATAACCAGGTTATTGTTTCAAATTTTCCACACCAGAGATTTGCAGCTCTAAGTTCTAAATAGGAGGTCTATTGCTCAAGGCCTTGAGTTTGAGTGCTAAGAACCACCATCACGTGATCAGTCCGTAGCTCCTGAGCTCATGGCCTGATTCTTAACCTTTGGTGGCTCTTCGGAACTAGTCTAGTTCTCACCTTTGGCATCTCCACAGTTCTTTGCTTTCTTAATAGTCTCTGACTATTACAACCCCCTCTGAAATGCTTCCATGATCTCCTGTCTATTAAGTAAACAAGACAAGCATTTATATCCCTGGTTGATCTGGGAACTTATACCCTCAGAAATCACGCACCAGCTAGCTACCTTCTAGCTACTGCTGCCTGGTTCTTAAGGCTGGAAGCCTAGGATTGCATCTGCTCTTGGTGTTACTAACCGAGTCCACTAAATCCATTATAAAGACCAAAAGCAGGCAATAAAACACCATTTGGGAGAAACTTTTATTGGATCTTAATGTTATAACACCAAGAAGTAAGGCTCTTGAAATGGTTCAACACATTAAAGTATTTTCCCAAACTCGAAAACCTAACTTTTATCACTGGGATTCACATGACAGGAAAGAGTAAAGTCTGCAAGTTGTCTTATGACTTCTACAAGTGCACCATGGCTTGTGTCCTTCACCATCACGGGCAACACATACTAAATAGACATAACCAATAGCAATGATTAATGATGATGATGATGATGATGATGATTATGGATGGTTGTGGTGGTGGTGACAATGATGATAACATCAAGGAGTAGTATACAGGGCAGAAAGCTTCCTGACTGATCCCAAAACTTGAGACACAGTCTGTTAATAGAGCTAAAAAGAGGCAAGACACATTTACAATCCCAGTCTTGCAGTAGTTGCTAGACCTCTAGTTCCACTAATCACAAGCCTTAGATATCCACCAATATTAAGCCTTGCTTATGAACCAAGCACTAGACTCACAGAACCAATCACAGGCTTTCTGTTGGGTCACTGTGAAGGTTCTCTCCCATCTGCATGGAGAGTAGCTACAGAGTGAGCAGGGTCATTGAGCATTCAGAAACTGTGATACCAAGTTGGCGAAAGGTACCTGAAGTGATCCTGACTATAGTGACTATAGTGATCCTGAAGCACACGTCATGGATTCAGTGGTCTTGCAGTTAAAGTATAATTTTCTCAGTGAAGATTGTCTAAGAAGGGCTTGCCTGGCCAACAGTTCCCTTCTTGAAGAAGACAGACATAAGTGCAGGCAGAGATTCTGCCAGGTTTCCTACAAGAAAGGCTTTCCTCCTTACCAGACAATTCTAATCATTCTCTGCACACACTCACATACATACATACATACATACATACATACATACATACATACATAGAGAGAGGGGGGAGTTATGTCCTTGTCTATCTCAGTTACACTTTTAAAATTATGTTCTTTATCTGAAATTTAAATATTCTGAGGCTCCTTACATTAATATTTGACAGATCTGGCACATCCAACCATATAGCACAGCTGGGAGAATCAAAAAACAATTTCCTGAGATAATATAAGCACATAAACTTATTATAATAACTAATACAGAATTAACATAGAGTCTAATATGAGAAAGCTTGCTGAACATCCTAGGTATAAAACCCAACATGCTTCCTAATCTAAGCTGAGCATGAACATGATATGATCCACCAGTGGAAGATCTAGACCAGATTTCTTACAACGAATTACACTCAAAATGCATATACACAAAATCTCTTATAGTAAATTACCTTCAGGATCTGTGCATAAAATGTACGTAAAGTGGGAGTGAGTTTTGTGTTTAATCTTAACTCTCATCCCTACAATGTGTTCTTATGTATATGTGCATAATCCAAGATCCCTCCAAGATCAAAAATGGAGGGAAAAGAGGGGAAGGGAAGAAGGGAAAAGGAAAAGAAAAGAAACATTGAAAAAGAAAAAGCCCTAAATATTTAAATATATTTAGTCCTAAAAAATTTCAGATAAGAGCAAGTTTTATCTTGGGAAAAATCATCAATCATTCTTCCTCTCTATAAAAGGAAGTCATATTTAAAAACAAAGGTAAAATCATACTTTGGGTTGCATCTGTGTTTTATTACAGCCCCTCCCCCAGAATGCGCCCAAATTAAAGTACAGACAAGAAATGGTAAGAGATTTTTAAATGTGCACCTTAATCCTGCCTCACAACAGAGAACTTGATAAAAGTGTATGTGTCATGAGTTCTTTCTCTGCCTAACAAAGGGAATTTCTAGAGTTGTGTGGAATAACTCTTGCATCAAAGGTGAGAGGAGTAGGAAAGAGGGTTTCTGGGGGAGGGGGGAAACCCGGTAAGGGAATAACACTTGAAATGTAAATAAAATAAAATAATAAATAAATAAAATATCCATTTCTTCTTGTTTGTACAGTGATTTCTACAGAGCAGTGTGTCGTGGTTATTTATGGTTAGTGATGAGTGTCTGGTGAAGATTCTGACTAATCTTGGTTGTCAATGTTGACTACATCTGGAATCATCTAAAAGACAAGCAGTTGGGGACACCTGAGAGGGATTTTCTTGACTGAATCATTTAAGTTGGGAAAAGTCACTCTAAATCCAAGTCTGAGCCAAGTCCACATAAAAGAACATGGAAGGAGGAAGCTTTTGCTCACCTTTCTCTCTCTCTCTCTCTCTCTCTCTCTCTCTCTCTCTCTCTCTCTCTCTCTCTCTCTGGAAAGTTCATTGATTCTGTTGCTGAGGCAATCGCTCACTGGAGCTTGAATCTACTTCTTCAGGATTCCAATGTAGACTGAAGACCAGCAGCTCTCTAGAAATTCTGTTGGACGCCAGCACCAGATTGGGACCTCTGAGACATCCAGTCTCATGGACAGAGCAAGCCAGACACTTGGCTTTTCTGTTTGACTACCCAGACCAGCCTTCAAGCCATACTAATAAATTACACACACACGCACACACACACACACACACACACACACACACACACACACACACACACACACACACACACACACACACACACTGTCAGCTCTGCCCCTTTAGAGCTGACTAATACAGCAACAGCCAGTCTCTCACTATCACCCTTATTAGAAACCACTAAGGTCCCCATCTCTATACCATGAACTCTCATAGCGAGTAAATGTCCATCTAAAGCTAAGTAAAGAGCCCTCAGCCAACCAGGACCATGGGACACCCTGGTCTCTGTACTGAGGACAGTGAGAAAGTGATTACTGTTGTTCAGCCTGCTCACTCTATCGCAATCAACTAGAGCAGCCTGAGCCAAGTATGATCAATGTCTAAGTGCAGAATATAGATTCAGTAAATGGTGCAAATGCTTCTTCAGATTTCTAGGCAGTTATATCCATTCCCCAACCAACTTGGAGTATGGGGAAATGTTTGTGACATTTAACTAAAAAACAAGAAACAAAACAAAGCAGACTATAGAACAGCATTAAACTATATTTTGAATATTCTGATGAGTGAGCATATATTAATTATACAACATAATGAGTTTCATTATATTTTCATACATGTTTATATAATGACTTCCATCATAGTCAGCCCATGATTCTCTCCTGCCCCTCCATCTCTAATGCTAATCCCCTTCCTCTACCCAAATCACCTCCTTCTAATTTCACGTTTTCTTTTTTGTTTATAACTCAGTGAGTTTCATTAGGATTGTTTACAGGAACATAAACAGCTTACCAATACCTATACGACTTAAGATAGCTCCCTCCTTTCCTATGAAACTTAGGAACTAATATAGATATGTACATACACCAAACATACCACTTTTTAGAAAGAGAACACAACATTATAGATCAAAATGTGAATAATTATCTCTAAATTGTTATTTTTCTTTTCTTTTATTTTCTACCACATTATCTAAATTCTGAATTTTGAACATTGTTTTTCTTTTATAATCAGTGAACTCTGCTAAGAGATATGCTGTTGCCTTTGTTGCTAATGAACTGATCCCTACTTCAGAGGCTGACACCAAAGGGAAGAGCTGGTCCAAAAGTTTCCATGTACACAGGAGTCTTGCTCTGAAAAGGCTGAGTTCCAGTTGTAGCCAGCAACCTCTTGGTGATCTTGGGACAGTTCAAAGCACCCCAGCTATGGGTCCTACCTGATAGAAGTATGTTCTTTCTCTCCATTTTCTTTCTATCTCATCACTATCCATTTGCCAACTTCCCTGATAACTTTGCTCATTGGATAAAAAGATGAGTAAGGTGGAAAAGTGGAGGCACTCAAGCATCAACAGTAGAAAGATTCTTCTAATGAGTAGAGATGTTAGAGACTGAAATGATATAGACAGATGCTCCAGAGACCAAGCTGTTTCAAAGATCTGATCAGTGTTTCTATACTTACCTAGCTGGACCGTAAATCCCCAGGGCACTCACCCATTTACTTCTTCTCTCTATAGCTTAGAAGTTTCACCTGCCTGTCCAATCTTTTAGCAACAACACTGAAAATCTAGAAAAAGAACATGTTAATTAGGCTGATTGGATCATTGTATAACATAAACACTTGTCAAAATATGACATTAGTCCTATAAATGTATGAATTTAAACTGTCAATTAAATATAAAATAAAACTTCAAGTGAACACAAAATTAAATTGTATTTCTCAATTTGACTCTTGCAGGAAGGTCACCGCCCAAGACTTTTGACCTCTCTCCTCCCTTGTTCTTTTTGTAACATAGAGCCCATTATCATAGAGCACATTTTTACTTCTCTATGTGTTGTAAAATAGAAGAAATCTTGTAGCTTGCATGGATAAGCTGCCAGTCTATTTATTTGTTGTATACAGGGCCTCTAACCCTTTTCATAGATGAAATTCTATTATCCAGACTTCCATTTGAACTAGCTGCAAATCTATACCCAGTTAGCAAGGCTAGGGTTGAAACCTTTCTAGGGGTAATGATTTTTTTTACCATCACAAGATGTTTGGAGTAACCAGAGCCAGGAGAAATGACGAGACTACATAGACTCCATGAATCACTGCTGATGGTACATAAGTTCACAGAGGTATAAGTGGCAGAGATGACCAAGCAGGGATCATAAACTAAGACTGGAAAACACACTGCAAAACACCAGTGATGGATTAAAACATTATCTAAGAAAGGAAATAGCATGTCCTTATTTCTAGGAACCTGTACCAGAGCTTTTAACAAGCTATTTAAAGTATAGTTTGGTGCAGTGCATATAAATAACAATTCAGCAATACACTTTTGCATTTCTGTGCTTTATGTAAATTCTAAAATTATGTATCACCAAAATGCAAAGGAAACGCTACTCATTTGGGATGAAGAAAACCAATTCCAACTACCCAAACAGAATGCAGTTTTCTCAGGCAGAAATGGATTGCCCCTTAACCAGTCACTTGCTGTGGCTGAGCAACCCAGCAAAAAGAAATAGGCCAGGTTTCTCCCTATTTCAGGGCCCCTCCAGAATTGTCCCAGTTAGTTAGTCCTGTTCTTGTTTCGTGACTCTGTTCTGACATCTCCACTCAGATTTTAACTAGGAGAAGCTTGAACATTAGTCTCATAAATTGTGAATTATTTGCATCAAAAGCTGTATGATACATAGTGCTTTCCTTTCTAGTAATGTGGTCCTCAGGTAAACTTGACAGCAGGCAGATGGAGAAACCCAACTCTTGTGTCTGCTAATCCTGCCTTCTGAACATTTTCCCTGGACCTAATCCCATGCTGTACCAATAATGTATAAATTTTAACAGGTAGATTAATAAATGTCCCTCAAGTGGCAATCAGAGAAGAGCAAATAACTAATTAATGAAATTCCAATGAATACCTCTATACACCATATTCTGCCAAGCACTATAGTGCTCCAAAGTGAAAAATAAGACTGTTGCCTTCCTGCAGGAATAGCAAATCTACACAAAGCATGATTCATTTCCCCATAGTGTTCTCTTATACTTCCATTTCAGCATGCCTCATGTTAGGAATGATATCATAATTATGTGAATTAATAATTAATTCATTGCTCTACCTGTAAGGCAAAAGAAAGATGGTAACACAAGAAAAGCTGTAGAAAATGTGAAACATAAAGGCAGGCCTGGAATTTTCTAGGCAGACAGGGCAACAAAGTATCAAGCAAGCAGAGAGGACAACAAAGTATTGAGCAAGAAGAAAACAAGACAGCAAACTGTCTCTTAGAAGACACCATTCTCCAAAAGATGCAAGGGTAATGTAAGATAAAGTTTTTAGTGCTATAAATTTAACAACTAAAAAGTTGGTGCTGGACAAATGTCAACTAAAGGACAGCACAAAGACCAGGTGGTGCATACAAACTGCAGTGTCCTTCTCAGTTAACCAATACCAAGACACATGTGCATCCTGGGAATCACAGTGGACTGGATAAAGAACACAATAGCTTGGGTTTTGTGCCTACCCATTCTCTGACTCCAAGTGTGGATGGGTCACCTACATAATTAGAATTCTCACTGCATGGTATTTTGGTGAACACAGTATATAATTAGCCTTATGCTACCCTGTTTAATAAAAAAATATTTAAACGTGAAAGATAACAAGAATTTATGACTCAACCGACAGAAAGTGCTTGAGAAATTTCTAATAGGCTTTTGTGCATCTTAAAAATTGTGATGCCTGCTGTTTTGCCAGGGATGTTTACCACCAATATGCCAGTGGTCTGTTCATTACTTTCTTAACAGTTTTTATTCTTTCAGCATTTCATGAAATTTGTTTTGATTATATTTATCACTCTCTGCAACTCTTTTTTTAAATTTTTATTAGGTATATTCTTTATTTACATTTCAAATGATTTCCTTCTTACTGGTTCCCCCCTCCCGCTCCCCAAAGTACCGTTCGCCCTCTTCCCTCCCCCTGCTCCTCAACCAACTCACTCCTGCCTCCCCTTCCTGGTATTCCCCTACACTGCCACATTGAGCCCTTCCAGGACCAGGTGCCTCTCCTTCCTTCTTCTTGGTATCCTTTGATAAATGAATTGTTCTTTGGGTATTCCAAGCTTCAGGGCTAATATCCGCTTATCAGTGAGTGCATATCATGTGTGATCTTTTGTGAACAGGTCATCTCACTCAGGATAACATTCTCCAGTTCCACCCACTTGCCTAAGAATTTCATGAATTCATTGTTTTTAATAGCTGAGTAGTATTCCATTGTGCAAATATACCACATTTTCTGTATCCATTCCTCCGTTGAGGGACATCTGGGTTCTTTCCAGCTTCTGGCTATTATAAATAAGGCTGCTATGAACATAGTGGAGCATGTGTCCTTATTGCATGTGCGAGAGTCCTCTGGGCATATTCCCAGTAGTGGTATAGCTGGGTCCTCCGGTAGTATTATGCCGAGTTTTCTGAGGAACCGCCAAACTGCTTTCCAGAGTGGTTGTACCAGCTTGCAGTCCCACCAGCAGTGGAGGAGTGTTCCTCTTTCTCCACATCTTCGCCAGCACCAGCTGTTTCCTGAGTTTTTGATCTTAGCCATTCTGACTGGTGTGAGGTGGAATCTCAGGGTTGTTTTGAACTGCATTTCCCTGATGACTAAAGATGTTGAACATTTCTTTAGGTGTTTTTCAGCCATTCAATATTCCTCAGGTGAAAATTCTTTTTTAGCTCTGTACCCCATTTTTTAATAAGGTTATTTGGCTCTCTGGAATCTACCTTCTTGAGTTCTTTGTATATCTTGGATATTAGCCCTCTGTCAAATGTAGGGTTGGTAAAGATGTTTTCCCAATTAGTTGGTTGCCATTTTGTCCTTTTAACAATGTCCTCTGCCTTACAGAAACTTTGTAATTTTATGAGGTCCCATTTGTCAATTCTTGATCTTAGAGCATAAGCTATTGGTGTTCTGTTCAGGAAATTTTCCCCTGTGCCCATGTGCTCAAGGCACTTCCCCAGTTTCTTTTCTATTAGTTTCAGTGTTTCTGGTTTTATGTGGAGGTCCTTGATCCACTTGGACTTTAACTTAGTACAAGGAGATAAGAATGGATCAATTTGCATTCTTCTGCATGCTGACCTCCAGTTGATGCGTTTCCTGTAAGCAGCAAAATGTTGGATCTTGTTTACGTATCCAGTCTGTTAGTCTATGTCTTTTTATTGGGGAATTGAGTCCATTGATGTTAAGAGATATTAAGGAAAAGTGATTGTTACTTCCTACTATTTTTGATATAATTTGTATGTTTGTGTGGTTATCTTTTTTGGGGTTTGTTGTAATAGGATTAATAAAACCAAGGTATTTCGTGACAAAAACAAATTTACACAGTATCTTTCCACAAATCCAACCATTCAAAGGATAATGAATGGAAAACACCAACAAAGGGAAAGAAACTATACACTAGAAAAAGCAAGAAATTAATCCTAGTCCAACAATCTCTGCAACTCTTATGAGATCTTTTCCCCTCCTCCCTATGTACCCAACTCTGTATATTCTCCCTTAAAACACACAGACACACACACACACACACACACACACACACACACTAAAACACAACATCCATTTTGTATTGGTCAGCAACTCCTTAGCACAGGGCCTAATGTGGTTGATATACCCATTGTCACTCCAAAGGAGAAAACTGGATTTTTCCTCCTTCTGCCTATTCTTCAGTATAGATTCTAATCTTTGATATAAATATCCTATTTAGGACTGAGCATTCCAAAGTCTCTTATTATTATTCTATGAATGTTGTCCCGTTGTGGGCCTCTGTGTAAATTATCACCCACTGACAGAAGTTTTTCTGATATGTTTGAGCTATATACTGATCTATGAGTATGGCAATATATCCTTAGAAGTCACTTTATTGCTATGTTCATTTACCAAAATAACAGTAGGAGATTATTCCCCTAGGACTCATGGCCTAGTATCCTGTTTTGTGTCAACTTGACATAAGCTAGAATCATTTCATTGCTACTAAAACTAAAAGAATATTCTACTTTATAAAATAAGTGATACGACATGTAGCTCTCTTCCCCAGGAGGCCATTGTTCACCCTGTGCCCAAATCCACTTTCTGCTTTGTGTCATGTGTGACACCCATAAAGATGGGAACTTTTCATGATCCTGATGCAATTGCCAGAAAATCTCTCTAAATGATAAGACTATGGGGTGGATTGAATGGAAGGATGAGTGAGTGGAGATGAGGAAAAATAAAGAATAAACATCTGACAATGTGTGTATACCATCCCATTTTTTTAAAGAAAAAGGTGCCTTGCTACTTGAGTGTTTCCCTTGCAAGACAACCACTCTGTACATTAAGAGTGAAATGTTTGCCTAAAAATTAGCATATAAATAAAATACACGGAAGACAAAATACATATTGGGCATAATTTAATTTCTTATAATGATTCAGAAAGTATTTTGAATCTAGCAATACCAATTCTGAACATCAATCATCATTATATGTTAAACATGGAAATATTTGCCAAGAGATTTTTTTTCCCCATTAACCAGTATTGCTTGCTATGCTTTTAAAAATGTTTCACAAACAAGAAGAAAGAAGCTTAACATAAAAGGTACCAATTTAGAAGCTACTTAAGCAAGGCTACTTCTTCATGGAAAAATACTGGTATGTAGTATAGAGTCTCTTCACTAGCAAGAGCCAGTCTGAGTGTGAATAGATCACACTTTCTCAACCGGGCAATGTAATATGAGGAGGTTAGCTCTGTTCAGGAAAACTATGAGCAATGAGCCAAGATGAGAGAGAAACATATTACAAGTCAAGGCATGCCAGAGAGCTTCTAATAGCAAGTGCTCTGTGTTTGAACTGATTATTAATTTTAGAAATTCTGATTCTTTAGTGTCATACCTGGTTGGCTGGATTCTTTCCTGACAATTTCTTTTTTCTGTCTCAAGCCACATTGGCTTTTATGAGAACAGTTGCCTGTAGACTGTATCTGCCCAAGTCCCATGTGGCAGCTGGTCTCACATATGAGTTTAGCTAATTCATCTTTGCAGAATGGAAGAAGTTTTCCCACAGTTAGATGTGAGCTTTCTGATGATTCTTCCTCCCCTTTGGATGCCAAGAGGATGTCTCATTTGGAAGTTACTGGAGCCAAGTGGGTTCTGTCTGGTACAGGGTGTTTTGTTCATTCCCTGCTGAAGATGTTTTCTTTCATTCTGCTAGGCTTGGGCTCTTTGCTCTGGTAGCATCCTTATTTGCTGTATACTTGATTATTGTTTGTTCAATGGTGTATCTTTAGTTGGAAGGAGCTACTCCATAGCTAGAACCTGTGAGCCACTCTGCACTTGAATCTATAGGCTCCTATTTACTGTGCTTGGGAACCTGGGCCAGATCAACCTTATCTCATAAGCTGTAAGATAAACTTCGGCTTCATGCCGACCAGACCCCACTGCTGGGAGGCGGCCCTGCTGGTCACGGTCCACAAGTTTCTAGGAAACATTTGACACTACTGGTCACTCTTTATTCTGGGCATTTATACATTGCTAGGCAGTAGACCTAACAAAATGAGATGCTTGCCAGGTGCCTGTTACTTTCAAGACAGTTTATATTGCAAGAACTGGTTAGTTTAAATAGTAAGTTCAGTATCCCCAGCCCAAATTCTGAAATACTTCAAAATTAGACATTGTTTACTGTTTTGAAGTTTGTCATGTGCTTTCTGATGATTCAATATACACAAAATTTGTTTGCTATATAGCATTATTTGAAATGCTGCATAATATTGTATCCATACATATATTATCAAGGATAAATTTGAAAATATTATATAAAGTTACCTTCATGTTATATGTATGAATGGTACACGTAAAATAAGTGAATGTAGTGTTTCAACTTGAGACCCATTACCAACATTTTATAAGTATACAGATATATCCAGAAAATCTAAAATCAAAAGGTTTCTCATTCCAATCATCCCACACAAGAACCTCCACGAAAAGGGTCTTAAGAAGCTCATATTTACAAGGTGTGGGGTATGCAAATAAGGCTGCTTCTTCAGTGGCCTTGAGAAGGGTAGTCTTCCCCAGGAACATGACTCCTACCTGTGAACTGGTTAAGTAGTCTTTTGGAAATTTTAAAAAAGTACGTGTAACAGCATTTTATACTTGTGTAAGTCTCGTGATGTCCCAGCTGTAGGTATCTTGCCCAGCTCCACCTACCACCTGTCTGTGACTGTCTCCCCAGCTAAATGTAAGCATTGTAGGAGCAGTCGTGTATTCTGCCTCTCTCCACTACCTGACACTGCATCTGTCATGGTGAAGGTGCTTATAAAATAATGGAATGGATGAGGCATGAATTGAGAATGTGTCAGGGAGAGAGTGGAGGAGGCGATATTAGAGCATGAGAGAAAGAGGCACAGAGGCAGGAAGGCTCTGCAAACAAGATATTGCTGATTAGCTTGAAGAGACATTGTAGAAGGACTTCAACGTCATTCAGCATGGATGTGCTATGTGCTCTCTTTGTGGTCCCCCTTTCCATATCATTGAAGTTGTAACTACGCTGTTATCACCCTGTATTTTATTCTTTACTTACCATCTCTTTTTCTAAATAGAAGTGAGGTAAAATCGTGAATTTTGGTTTTGAGCTGAGAAACAAGGCAGGGCTGTAGATAACAGGCATTCCTGCAAAGAGCCCCTGTCGGCACGTGCATTGACTATCCCATGCTCTGTCCAAGCAGGAAGCAGCCAAACATAATAGCTGAACACACAGCTTGCGTGATCACAAAGGGTCAGAGTCTGTTCTACCACTAATTAAATGCGTGCTTTTGAATAAGTTATCTGTCTGAGCCCTCCTTTCCTTGTGGGGAAAATAAGAAGCATGACTACGACGTCAGACTGCCTAGGGCTGAGTGATGTAAAGTGTGAAGTGTTCTGCACAGTGCCTGGCACCTTAGAGATGCATGCGCTCTGCATGTCAGCATTACAAAGCCATCCTGAGCCAGCAAGGCGGTCCTTAAACAGTGAGGAGGAGGAGGGGGAAGGAGGAGGGTGAGAGTAGGGGGAAGGAGGTGGGGGAGGGAAGAGGGGAAGCCTTCTGGGATGGATGTATCTAGATGCAGTTTCTCATAGAACTGAGCGTTTGGTGCGGAGGACTGAGGCACCTGCTCTCTGAGTTGAATTCACCATGGAGATCAGTTAAGAAGATGGAGGTGGGGGAGGGAGGCAGGGTGGTTGGAGGGAAAGCCTGACATTGAAGTGAACTAAATCTGTGTGCGTGGCTATTTTTGTCAGCCCAACCACCGTGGGTGTGTGATCGGGCGTCTACTTTTGATCCAGCTCTTTTTATAGATGCTGGGTTTTCTTAAAGGCAGCTAGCTCTCTTCCATTCTTTCAGAAGCTGCTGCACTGACTTGGAGGTTAGTTTATGGAGTGGTTGTCATCTGTAATCTCAAAAGGACAACACTGAGATTAGTAACTAGATTCTCCTTTAAGATGTAAAAACAGTCTTATCAGCTCCAGCAGGGATTCCCCATGGAGAAGGCAAATACATTACCATTTCAAAAATGTTTTCAGAGTGTCAGTCCTGACTCAACCTGTACAGGCAGCTTTGGTGAAAATAAAAGCCAAACATCAATCCATCCCAGCAGTCTACTCCCTCTTCTTGTAATGAAAACTACAACTCTGGTGAAAAACAAAACAAAACAAACAAACAAACAAAAACACTTCAACCATGTCAAAACCTGTCCCAGTGATTGTCACTTAGACAAGTTCAATTAGCATCGTCTTGCTCTTTCCCAAGAGGGTGCATAAAAAGTTATGAAAGGTTAAATACAAAAGAAAAAAAAAGTCTGTCAAATTGGTGCTTTCAAAAATATTTTTGAAAGATTCTATGAACACTTCCTCCTGGTTCTGTAACAGTTAATTTAGGGCACCGGTTGCTACCAGAACTGATCCAACTCTTGAACTGTGCTGTGCTTGTTTGGTAGCCATAGTCACTGCAAGAAGAAAGCTGGACTGGACAAGATTCAGTGTTGGTATTCAAAATGGTTCCTACCCCAGCAGCTAAACAAGCTCTTCCCTGTGATAGGCAGATAGGTCTCAGTTGCTGAAGGCATGCTTTAGTCCAGAGAAGTGCCTAGGTGCCTCAGCATAGAGCAGCTCCTGTTACTAAGGACGATTTGCAACAGTTCTGGGTAAGAGTCAGCCATCTTGTTCCCCTTCTAAGTGAGTTTCAGGTATCCATACTTGAGCCTTCCTTCTTGTTAATAAGCTTCCTATGGTCTGTGAGTTTTATCATGAGTATTCTGAACTTTTTGGATAATATCCACTTATCAGTGAATACATACCACTGATAAGGTAGACAGAGGGAGGGAGAAAACAGGGTGGGAGAGGAAAGGGAGGGGGAGAAAAGGAGGGGCAAGATTAGGTATGGCAGGGAGAGACAGGAGGGATGCCCAGAGGGCCAGGAGAATGAATCAAAATATGCAGCAGTGAGGGTTTGAGGGCAGGGGGAACCTCTAGAAAATCTCAGAGACATGGGATGTGTGAGGCTACCAGGATTCAATGTGGATGATATTAGCTGAAATGTCCCATAGTGGGAAGATGGAACTGGAAGAGACCATTTCCAGGTGATAGACAGGGCCCCTAGTTGAGGGGCCATCTTCAAAATTTTTAACCTAGAATTGTTCCTGTCTAAAGATAATGCAGGGACAAAAATGGAGCAAAGACTGAAAGAAAGGCCGCCCAGTGACCAGCCCAACTTGGGATCCATCCCCAGGCCAACTTGGGATCCATCCCATGTGTGCACACCAAATCCTGACACTATTACTGAGGCCATATATGCATGTCGATAGGAGCTGGCATGGCTGTCCTCGGAGAGCCTCTACCAGCATCTGAGTCAGACTAATGCAGATACTCACAGCCAACCATTGGACTGAGGTTGGGTTCCAATATGGAAGAGTTAGAGGACAAACTGAGATGCTGAAGGGGATGGCAACCCTATAGGAAGAACAACAGTGTCAAGTAACCCAGGTCCCTCAGAACTCCCAGAGACTAAACCAAAAACTAAGGAGCATACATAGTGTGGTTCACAGCCTCAGCACTTGTGTAGCAGAGGACTGCCTTGTATGTCAGTGGGACAGGATGCACTTAATCCTTTGAAAACTTGATGCCCAAGGGAAGAGGGATGCTGGTGGGATTGAGGTGAGGGTGGGCAGACAGGTGGGGGTGGATGGGCAGTTGAGGAAGTACCCTCTCAGAGGTGGGGTGGAGGGGGGATTGGTGAAGAAGTCAGGGAGGGGAGCCAGGAAGGGGAGCAACTTTTGGAATGTAAATAAATAAAACAATTTAATAAAGATTAAAATAAAGAGTCAGCCATCTTAAAGTCTTTTTTCTCTCTTGTTCTTTTCCCACAGGGCAGGAATGGGTGGTCCAGGCAGATTTCTGCTAATAAGTTAGGCAGATTGTGCTGTAGGAAGTACATTTTCATTACTATAAACAAAACAAGAACAAGTGTGTGGGGGATGGGAGGCAGTTGATAGTGACTTCCACTCAAAGGACAAGATGCTTTTATCTGAAGGCAATTCAGTGGTTTATAATGGACAGTGGGGGAGGGGGCTTGTCTCCTTGTCACAATCTTCCTGTAAGCATCACCATGAATCATAAGTCAAATTATAGTGACTTTATGCCAGTGTGGCTCTTTAAACCACAGACACTTATATCCCAATCTTCACAATTTTCAGTAGCATCCAGGAGGGTAGTTCTATTTTTTAGCACAATATTTTGAATTTGTACAAATAAGAGTCAGTCATCAGGAAGTGGCTTTTTGATTATTTCTTTGCTTTGCTATAGCTAAGCATTGAGACTTTTTGAAAGTACTTGATTAGAGGCAGTTGGAATCATCATTTACCAGCAAGACTTATTATTTTATTCATGTAAGTCACTGTGTATCTTACTGAAAAAAATGGCAATAGTTTTCCATTTCCCATAAGAAATTTGTGTGTCAAATTTGACACTCCAGGGTAAAAGTCTCCTATGCAAAAACAGATGAAATTACAAAGTGAGCAAATATTTTCTCCACTAGAGATTTTTCAGAGTTTATTGTGAACTAGAGTTATCTGCTATGCTCAGTAAAAATTCAGTCAAAATCCTTGCTGTGCCATTGCTAGACCTTTGTGTTCTGTGTGGTCTACTAATGATCTGGACGGATTGGACCTTGAATCTTCTGGGAACGCCCACGGCACTGTTCTCCTAGGACTACACATAGGGTGTACACAGAGAGTGCACTAGCTATTTGTTTAGCCTATTGGCAATCAGATGTCAATGAGACTGTTGTTAATGGACATCATTAAGAAGTATTACAACAACTGAGCAGGGCTGGCTAATGTTCAATCTTTATACAAATTACAGTTTCTCAGTCTGCACATCGATGGACAAGTACTTTAATCATTACTATGGGAGGAGTTTTTTTATACATCTATACTACTACGACTATGACTACTACTACTATTAATTATTTTGGCTTTTTGAGACAGGGTTTTTTTTTTTCATTTAAAAGCTCTACCTGTCTTGGAACTCACTTTCTAGACCAGGCAGGCCTCGAACTCACAGAGATTTGCTTGCTTCTGCTTTGTGAGTGCTCAGATTAAAGGGGTGAGCTACCATGCCCATCTACAACTCTAATCTTTAACTTCCAAATCCCAGCAATACTAACTAACAGAAAGATTTCTCCAATTATGCTCTAAAATTCACCTGATAGCAAAACTTGGCTAGATTTGGCATGGCAGCACTAATGTAAGTATTGTATAGTTACATAACAATATGAATATTAAAATATCTTCCTATAGCAATCAAAAGGCAAAGGTGGGTGGATACAAGGCTGTGGGTCAAAATGACCTGATTATACATAGACAGTGATAAGCAGGTCTTCCACAGCCTCAACTCAGTCCCAAAAGTTGTTGTTCATAAACCGAATGAGATAATGTATCCACAGTTCATTAACTGAAAACTAAGATGAGTGTCAATGCTCATAAAGAAGGCATGTAGGGCTGTGATGTAACACATGCCTGGCATGCACAACATCCAAGAACTGCCCACCTCCCTATTAGAAAAAAACATGACAGACACTAAAATTCATGAGTTGTCAAGCAATGAATCCTGCTTCAATTTGTTTGAAACAAATGAAACCCAAACTGGCCTTTAGAATCACTTCTTGCTGTTTCCGACCTTACCAACAACTCCCTCCCCCTCCTGTCTTATTAAAAATAGCTTTTTCTTCACATAACTTATCCTGATTACAGTTTCCCCTCCCTCTACTCCTCCCAATTCCTCCCTGCCTCCCATCTCAACAGGAACCAACCCCTTTTCGTCTTTCATTAGAAAACAAACAGGCTTCTAAGGGAGAATAATAAAATATAATGTAATAAGATAAAACAAAATTAATACATAAGGATAGATCAAAATAAACAGAAGGAAAAGTACTCAAAAAAAAAAGGCCTATGAAACAAATATAGACACAGAAAATCATTTCCACACTCAGGAATCCCATAAACAACACTAAACTGAACACTGCTTGTACATACAAAGGACGTATAAAGGTAAAAAGAGAGCAAAAATATATAAATAAATAAAATTTTAAAAGCAAGGTAAAGGCAAAGGACACTGTCAAAAGGACAAAACAGCAGCCAACAAATTGGGAAAAGATCTTTACCAACCCTACATCTGACAGAGGGCTAATATCCAATATATACAAAGAACTCAAGAAGTTAGACTCCAGAGAGCCAAATAACCTTATTAAAAAATGGGGTACAAAGCTAAACAAAGAATTTTCACCTGAAGAATATAGAATGGCTGAGAAGCACCTAAAGAAATGTTCAACATCCTTAGTCATTAGGGAAATGCAAATCAAAACAACCCTGAGATTCCACCTCACACCAGTCAGAATGGCTAAGATCAAAAACTCAGGAGACAGCAGGTGTTGGAGAGGATGTGGAGAAAGAGGAACACTCCTCCATTGCTAGTGGGATTGCAAGCTGGTACAACCACTCTGGAAATCAGTCTGGCAGTTCCTCAGAAAACTGGGCATAACATACCTGGAGGACTCAGTTATACCACTCCTGGGCATATACCCAGAGGCCTCCCCAGCATGCAATAAGGACATATGCTCCACTATGTTCATAGCAGCTTTATTTATAATAGGCAGAAGCTGGAAAGAACTCAGATGTCCCTCAATGGAGGAATGGATACAGAACATGTTTACACAATGGAATACTACTCAGCAATTAAAAACAATGAATTCATGAAATTCTTAGGTAAATGATCAGAACTGGAAAATATCATCCTTAGTGAGGTAACCCAATCAATAAAGAACACACATGGTATGCAGTCACTGATAAGTGGATATTAACCCAGAAGCTCCAAATACACAAAACACAATTCACATATCAATTGATTTCCAAGAACATGGAAGGAGAGACCCCTGGTCCTGGAAAGACTGGATATAACAGTGTAGGGGAATACCAGGTCAGAGAAACGGGAGGGGGTTTACTGGGGAACAGGGGGAGGGAAGAGGGCTTATGGGACTTTCGGGGAGGGGGGAACCGGGAAAGGGGAAATCATTGGGAATGTAAATAAAGAATATAGAAAATACAATTTTAAAAATAAGCAAGGTAAAATTTTTTTTAATGACACTATGAAACAAGCGACCTCCACTGACACATTGTGTTCATTTTCTGTTGCAGCCTGCTCTCAGGCTTGTTTCCCTGGTAAGACGACCTTGGAGAAAATTAAATTTTCACTTACAAGAAGTTTATCGACTGGAGATAGCTTCTAGGTTATGGACAGGCTCATGTGTCCACTTCTCCTTTCAGCTCTAGAACTCCTTCAGCTACAGGTCCATTCAGACTGCAGATGAACTGCTTCTTCCATCTTTGTGAATTCATATATGCACGAGTCTGTTATGTTTAGAAGCCCTTGCTTTCTTGGTGACCTCCATCTCCTCTGGCTCTTACACTCTTTCCACCTCCTCTTCCCTGAGATACCCTGAGTCTAAACAGAGGGATTTGTTGGAGATATCTAATTTAGGGCTGACAGTTCCAAGGACTTTCTCTGCAAGTGATGCCTCTGTATCTGTCTGTCCCCCATCTGCTGCAGGGGGAAACATCTCTGATGATCGCTGATCAGGGCATTAATCTATGAATATAGCAGAATGCCATTAGGAATGATTTTATTGCTTCTTTTTAGTTCATTTTTATTTGTTTTGTTTTGTTTTATTTTATTTTATAGAAGAGTAGTAGTTGGTTTTACCCTAGGTCTCTAGGCTACAAATCTCCAGTTCTTGCTTATTCAAGCAGTATGGCTTCCTTCTTGTTGACTGGGCCTTAAGTCAAATCAGTTATTGGTTGGTTACTCCCACATGCTTTGTGGCATCATGGTCCTCACATATCTTGTAAGCAAGATGCCACTGTAGATCAAAGGTTCAATGGCTTGTTTGGTGTTTACCTTTCTCTTTTTGTAGCATGCAGAATACCCTCCAGTACCAAAGGCTCTAGCATAAAGGGTGAGGCTCTATTTAGGTCCCAATTTGACTTCTCTATGTTCAATGAGTTGTATGGGTATTGTCTTCAGCAATAGGGCCTTGCTGTCAGTTTGTGGAGAGCAACCTAAAGTCTTGGCAACAGTATAGGTTGTTTGGAATACCTATGGGACTCTTGGGGGCAACAATCCTGGGGCTTAAAGCTTCATGTGACAGGAGCTGTCTAGCTGGGTCTCTGTCTCCCCTGTTATCTGGTGATTTCATTTAGATGTCATATATATATATATATGTTATTAAGCTACTACCGTATTGGGTTTCCATACTATCACTCAAATGGTCCTTAATTTTAGCTGTCTGTCCCTGTATCCATCCCCTCTTTCCTTTCACCTCTCCCCCTGCTTGTTTGATCCTTCCATCTCAGTCACACCATCCCAAACATCCATAACTATCACTTCTATTTTCCTTTCCTATAGAGATCTAGCTGTACCCTAGTCCCTTACTCTATACCTAATCTCTGTGGTCCTCCAGATTGTAATTTGGTTATCATTGTCTTAACAGTTAATATTAACATATGAGAAAAAATACATAGCATATGTACCTTTCTGAGTGTGAGTTGCTTCTCTCAGGATGATTATTTTTTAATTGCTAAGCAATACTCCATTGTGTGAATCACCATGTTTTCTTTATTTACTCTTTGGTTGAGGGACATCTAGGTTGTTTCCATTCTCTGGGTATTTATGAATAGAGAAGCGATGAACATGGCTAAGCAAGTGTTTCTGTATTGGGATGAAGCATCCTTTGGGTATATGCCCAAGAGGAGTATAGGTGGATCTTGAAGTAGATTGATTCATGTCTTACTGAAGAACTGCCACACTGATTTTCATAGTGATGGTATAAGTTTGCACTCCCATCAACAATTAATGTAATTTGATTTACATTTCACTATTGGCTAAGAACGTTGAACATTTAAATACTTCTGAGCCCTTTAAGTTTTCTCTATTTAGAACTATACCCCATTTTTATTGCATAGGGTTTTTTATGTATCTAGTTTTTTGAGTTCTTTATATATTTTGAATATTAGTACTCTATCAGATGTGTATTTAGGAAAAACCTTTTCCCACTCTGTATGCTGCCACTTTGTCCAAAATGTCCTTTGCCGTGCCATAGCTTTTCACTTTCATGAGGTCCCATTTTTTAATTGTTGGTCTTAGTGCCTGTGCTATTGGTGTTGTCTTCAGAAAGTCTGTCCCAGTGCCAGTGAATTCAAGTCTATTCTCCACTTTCTCTTCTATCAGGTCCAGTGTTTCAGGTTTTATGTTAAAGTCTATGATTCATTTGGATGGAGTTTTGTGCAGAGTGGTTAGTATGGATCTATTTCAGTTTTTTACATGCAGCTATCCAGATTGACCAGTACTATTTGTTGAAGATGCTGTCTTTATTTCAGTGTGTATTTCTGGCCTTTTCATTTTTTAATCAAAAATCGGATACTCATAGGTACATGGATTTAGTCTAGGTCTTCAATTCTGGTGATCAGTGCATGTTTTTGTACCAGTAATTTGCAGTGTCTGTCACCATAGCTCCTACTGCAACTTGAATCAGGCATAGTGATATCAGTTCCTTTATTATTCAGGAATGTTTTAACTATCCTAAGTTTTTTGTTTGCTTCTTTATTTCCATATGAAGCTGAAAGCTGTCCTTTCAAGTTTGTGAGTAATCAATCATGTTGGAATTGTGCATTGAATCTGTAGATTGCTTTTGGTAGGATGGTCATTTTTTACAATGTTATTCTTACCAATCGCTGAGCATGGAGGTCTTTCCATCTTCTAATATCTTTTTCACTTTCTTTTTTTTTTAGTTTTTCAAGACAGGGTTTCTCTGTATAGCCTGGGCTGTCCTGGAACTCGCTCTGTAGACCAGGCTGGCCTCGAACTCAGAAATCCGCCTGCCTCTGCCTCCCAAGTGCTAGGATTAAAGGCGTGCGCCACCACTGCCCGGCTCTTTTTCACTTTCTTTCTTCAGTGATTTGAAGTTCTAATCATACAAGTCCTTCATTTGCTTGGTTAAAGTTACCCCAAAATATTTTATATTATTTGAAGCTATTGTGAAAGGTGTTGTTTTCCAGATTTCTTTCTCAGATCATTTGTCACTTGTATATAAGAGGGCTATTGATTTTTGTGAGTTAATTTTGTACTTAGCTACTGTGCTGAAAGTGTTTACCAGCTGTAGCTGCTCCCCAATGGAATTTTAGTGTCACATGTAAGCTATCATATCATGAACAAATAAAGATTCTTTGACTTCTCTTTCTCTCCAATTTATATCCCCTTAATCTCCTTCAGTTGTTTTATTGCCAAGACTTCAAGTACTACATTAAATAGTTATGGTGAGAGTGGACAACTTTGTTTTGCTCCCAGTGTTAGTGAAATGGCTTTGAGTTTCTCTACATTTAAGTTGATATTTGCTATGGGTTTGCTATAAACTACATTTATTATATTGAAGTATATGTACTTCATGTTTGATGAAGTACTTGCCCCTTCATGTTTTATTTTTGTCACAGGCCTCTTCATCTAATGAGATGATTATTTTTCTTTCAGTTTATTTATATGGTGTATTACATTTATCAATTTTTATATGATGAGTCTTATATGTATATCTGGGATGAAGCCTAATTAGTCATGGTGAGTGATCTTTTTGATGTGTTATTAGATTTCATTTGCAAGTATTTTATTGAGTATTTTTGCATTTGTGTTCATAAGGAATATTGGTTTGAAATTCCCTTTTTATTGAGTCTTTATATGGTTTGGGTCTCAAGGTGACTGTGGCCTTCAAAGATGAACTGAGGAATGTTCTTTCTGGAACATTTGTAGAATAATTTGAAGAATATTGGGATTAACTTTTTTCAATAATATGGAAGAATTCTGTGCTAAAACCATCTATTTCTGGGCAGTTTTGGTTGGGAGATTTTTAAAAAATGCTTCTATTTCAGCAGGGGTTTATAGGTCTGTTTACATTGGTTATTTGATCTTGAATTAATATTGGTAAGTGGTGTCTGTCAAGAATAATTTCTATTTCTTTTAGACTTTTCAACTTAGTGATATCTTAGTTTTAGAGTGTTGCTGTGATTAAACAATATGACCAAAGCAATTTAGGGATGAAATGGTTTATTTGGCTTACATTTCCACACTGCTTTTCTTCATCTAGGGAAGTCAGGACAAAAAGTCAAGTAGGACAGAAACCTGGAGGCAGACACTGGGGCAGAGGCCAAGAAGGGGAGCTGCCTACTGCCTTGCTTCCTATGGCTTGTTCACCCTTCTTTCGTATAAACCCCAGGACCACCTGCCCTGGGATGTCACTGCCCACAATGGACTGGGCCCTCTTCCATTAGTTCCTAACTAAGGAAATGCCATACAGGCTTCCCTACAGCCGCAACTTTTGGAGGCATTTTCTGAATTTAGGTTCCCTACTTGCAAATGACTTAAGCTTAAGTCAAGTTGACATAAAACTCTATAGCACAGATGGAGTACAGGTTTCTAAAGTGTACCCTTATGATTCTCTGGGTTTTCCAGGGTGTCTATTGTTATATTTCCTCTGTTTCATTTCTAATTTTGTTAATTTGAATATTCTCTCCCTCTGTTAGCTAATTTTGATAAGAGTTTGTCTATTTTATTGATTTTTCTCTAAGAACTAACTCATTGTTGCATTGCCTCTTTGTTGCTTTTGTTGATGTCATTTATTTTGTTTGTATTTTATTGATTTCATCCCTGGGTTTGATTATTTCTCTTTGTCTACTTCTTTGAGGTGCAATTTCTTTTCTATTGTTCTAGAGATTTTAGGTGTGCCATTAAATCATTAGCGTGGGGGTCTCTTCAATTTTATAACATAGACACTTAGTGTTAGAAGTGTTAGACACTTATCAGAACTGCCTTCATGTATCCCATAAAACTGGATATGTTGTCTATTCATTTTTATTCAATCCTAGGAAGTCTTTACTTCCTTTCTTAATTTCTGTCTTGACCTACTTTTCATTTAGTAGTGAGTTGTTCAAGGTTCTGCAAAATTTAAGCTTTCTGTTGTTTCTGTTGTTGATAAGCAGTTTTAATTTGTGGTTAGATAGCATGTACAGTGTTGCTTCAATTTTATTGTATCTATTAAGACTTGCTTTGTGTCAGAGCATGTGATCAATTTTCAAGAAAGTTTCATGAGGTGCTGAGAAGAAAGGTTTTGTGTTTTAGTTAAATGTCTGTAGATATTTGTTAGGTTGATTTGGTTTATAAAATCACTAGCTCCAGCATTTCTCTGTTTAGTTTTCATCTGGATAACCTGTCTATTTGCAAAAAGGGAATATTGAAGTCTCTCACTATCAGTGTGTGAGGGTCAAGATGTGATTCAAGCTGTAGTACTGATTCTTTCATCAACTTTTACGCCCTTGTATTTGGACCATAGATGTAACCCAATCACAAAAGAACACACATGGTATGCAGTCACTAATAAGGGGATATTAACCCAGAATCTCGGAATACCCTAGACACAATTCACATATCAATAGATTTCCAAGAAGATGGAAGGAGAGACCCCTGGTCCTGGAAAGACTGGATGTAGGGGAATGCCAGGACAAAGAAGCGAGAGGGGGTTGAATGGGGAAAAGAGGGAGGGAAGGGGGCTTATGGGACTTTCGGGGAGGGAGGAAACGGGAAAGGGGAAATTATTTTGAATGTAAATAAAAAAACTTAGAAAATAAAATAAAATTTAAAAAAAAAGAATTGAAGTGTCCTCTTGGTGCATTTTTCCTTTAATGTGTATGTAGTATTCTTCCCTACCTCTTCTAAATTGGTTTTCATTTTAAGTCTATGTTATCAGATATTAAAATGGCTATACTAGCTTGCTTCTTAGGTACATTTACATTGATTATCTTTTTCTACCTTTTTACTCTGATGTGATGTCTATCCTTGATGTTAAGATCTGTTGTTTGGATACAGTTTACGGAAGAATCTTATTTTCACATTCATTCTGTTAGTGTGTGTATTTTTATTGATGAATTGAATTCACTGATGTTGAGAGATATCAATAGACAATATCTTTTGATTCAAGTGTTATGGTTATTTTGGTGGTGTTGATGTTGGTGTTGGTGGTGATGGTGGTGGTGGTAGTGGTATGTGTGTGTGTGTGTGTGTGTGTGTGTGTGTGTGTGTGTGTGTGTGTGTGTATGTGTGTGTACCCATGTGTGTGCATATGCACGTGTGCATATGTATTTCCTTATGTGTCTGTTTCCATTTTTTGGATTTGCTGGTTTGGAATTATTTATTTCTTGTGTTTTTTGATATGGTTTACCTCCTTAGGTTGGAATTTTCCTTCAAGAGCCTTCCAGTAGAGTTAAATTTATAACATATTGCATAAATTTGATTTTATCATGGAATGTCTTGTTTTCTCCATCTACAATAATTTAAAGTTTTGCCAAGTATAGTCATTTGGGCTGGCATCTTTGGTCTCTTAGAGTCTGTAGTACATCTATACAGTCCCTTCGGACTTTCAATCTCTATCGAGCAGGCAGGTGTTAATGTAGGTCTCTCTTTGTATGTTACTTGGTCTTTTTCTCTTGTAGCTTTTACTATTATTTCTTTGTTGTGTGCATTCAGCATTTTGATTATCATGTGCCAAGGGTACTTTATTTTGGGTCCAGTCTATTGTGTGTTCTATATGATTCTTGTGCTTTTATAGATATCTCTTTCTTTAGATTAGGGAAATTTTCTTCTATAATTTTATTGAGAAATAGTTTCTGTGCCTTTGACATGGGTTGTTTCCTCCTCCCCCTCCTTCTCCCCCTCCTCTTCCTCCTCCTCCTCCTCCTCTTCTTCTTCTTCTTCTTCTTCTTCTTCTTCTTCTTCTTCTTCTTCTTCTTCTTCTTCTTCTTCTTCTTCCCTTCTTACCCTTCCTCTTCATTCTCTTCCTCTATTCCTCCTATTATTCTTAGATTTGGCCTTTTCATAGTGTCCCAGTTTTCCCGGAAAATCTTGAACAACTCACTACTGAATAAAAAGTAGGTCAAGACAGTAATTAAGAAAGAAAGACTTCCTTGAATTGAATAAAAATGAATGTACAACATATCCAACATTATGGGACACATGAAGGCAGTTCTGATAGGTAAGCTTATAACACTAAGGGTCTATGTTAAAAAATTGGAGATACCTCACACTAGTAATTTAATGATTTGTATCAGACTTTTGTTTTTGCTGTTGCTGTTTCTTTAAGAGATTTGTTGATTTCCTTTTAGGGACCTCTATTATATTAATAAAAGCTAATGTAACATCTTTTTGTGCATGTGTATTAGCTCTGTTGCAATGCTCAGGGCTATCTGTGATAAGGTTGCTAGACTCAAGTGGATACATATCATCCTGACTGATATTGACTGTTTTAACATTGACATCTAGGTATCTGGGTTTGGAAAGACTGTAAATCTAGTTGCTGATATTTGTTCTTGTCTTTGTTGGCTGATCTTTGATTTCATTTCTTGGTTTCTCTTGCCCTGTCTGGTTCTTATGAGGGACTGGTGATAATGTGTTGCCTGATAGGGAAGTCTTCTGGGATCCTACCAGGTGTGTGGCTCTGAAGTTTCCAAGTAGAATATGTTTCTACCTCTTAGAAACTGACACAGGAGACCACTGGCAGAAGGAAAGCAGAATGCTCCATCAGAATCTGCTTATTCCCGTGAGAATGGTGCCACAGAGTGAGGAGAGGCCACAGCAGGTCATCTGCTACAGCAATTTGGAGGAGAGGTGAGAGATTGAGGATTTGAAGTTCACCTACCTGCTTTGCTGGCCTACTTGCTACTGTGGCAGTCATGGCTGGTAGTTTCTTAGGTTATGCCTTCTAGAACTGGGGAGCTGGTATAATAGAATGAGTTGGGAAGAAGGTTGACAAGGAAGATCTGGGTGAGTCATTAGAGAAGGAAGCAGAAAGTAGGGGGAAGCAATGGCAAGTAATCTTCTGCAGAACTGGGGGTGAAACTGGGTGACTGGATTTGGAGGAGAGAAGAGGAAGATAAAGATATGCAGTTACATTACTTGCTACTCATGTCCCTGGATGGAATAAACAGCTTTTTTATATATATGGTCTTACTATGAAGCCTAGGTTGGTCCAGAACTCACTATGTAGCCCAGAATATTCTTGAGTTTGAGATCCTCCTGCTGTGGCCTCTTGAATATTTAATTTATTGACATGTGCCACTGTTTGCACACAACCTATTCTTTAGCAACACCCCTCCTTTAATCTCTAATAGACAAAATATAGAGATAATATTTTCTAAATTTATTTAAAGTTTATTCAAGCCAACTTGAGCTACATATTAAGGCCCTGTCTCAAAATATATACATAAATAAAAACTAAAGTAAAAAAAGTAAATAAAAAGACACCCAAGTTAACCTATATTGGTAATTATTTCTGATTAATATCAGAAATTTATTTAAGAGAATATTCCTTCAGGAGGTCTCATGAGTTAAGTATCATTCTTACTGCAGTAATCTGTAGAAGAACATGCATGCACATACATACATACACATATGTATACAAATATACTCTCACAAACATATACAAACATACAGAGAACACACAAGCCTGTATATACAAATGCATATGTAGAACATACATACATTTATACAACCACAGAGAAGAACACACATGCACATATAATGGCAAGCACACATTCAGAAGAATATGCACATATGTATGCTCACATGTAGAAAAACTATCATGCATGTATCTGAACACACATGTGGAACACATTCATGCATACACACATTTAGAAGAACTCTTATGCATATATCTAAGTACAGATTTAGAAGAAAATTGATGCATGCAGAACTCTCATGCATATATACATAAACACTCATGCAGAACACACACATGTATATATACACAGCACAGAGGAAAGTGCACATATACAAACATATTCTGAGAGAGAACAAACACAGTTACATATAGGAGGCATTCCTAGACTATATATAACATTTAAAATAGAAATTCCACACCATAAAACTTTGCTTTCATTCAGAAAACTACTTAAAAATCCTGCAAAATTATCTGTAGGTCACTATTTGTAGAAGATTTGTAGGAGAGACATATATGAATGTCTTCTTGATTTGTGGGTTTCATGTCTAACATCTCACTTGATATGTATGTTAACTATTAAAATATGTAAAAATTTCAAATCTTAAGCAATTTGATCCCAGTGTTTTGGATAAAAGATGAAGATATGCAAAGAGATGATATATATATAGATGATAAAGATAGTTTATATGCATGTCATGTATATTGTACATACTCACAGATATAAATATTTCTACACTATTGTCCTTAAATTTATAGAGATAGCATAGAACCTAAACAATTCATAATTGTTCATAATTCACAACTGTTGCCATCACACTAATGTAATGTTATTGTTTACTTTTTATAATTGTTTTTATTTGAATAATTTGGTAGAGGTTACAGAACATATTCTTTGTATATGTATAAAGCATATTCTTTATATGCAGTAAAGCATATTCTTTCTGAAGATAAGCATAATACATGCATGGTTAAATAAAAAATTGATGTTTATAACTTATTCCTAACATATGTTTGGGTTATAGTTGAGCTTTCAAATAATTTCTGAACCAAATGAGCAACAATGTGCATGTTTTCCAGATAGAGACTATTACTTGTGATTAATAATGTTTGGATTTTGCCAAATTATATTAAGCAATGAACAGTCCTTATGGGCACAATCAATAGCTTTTTCTTATTAAAATCTTGGCTCCAGTACAGAATTAACATGGGATAAGATTGTACCTTCACAGCTTGCAAACATGTCTATTTAGCCAGTTTCATTAATGCAAATTAGCTGACAACAAATGTTCTTGATAGCAGTATTTAAAGATTCTTTCTGAGATATTTTCCAGCACGAAACCAAATTTTCTACTTTATCATTGCCAACTTCATTAAATTGGGAGATATCAGGACCTTAGTATTGAGTCATGGATCCTTTGTAGTAATGTGGAAAGCTCACTAAATGTATTAGTGCTGTTCATGTGTTTAAGCATGGTGATGATGGGGGTGGGACAATACCAAGGAGAAACACCCTGCCTCTCTCTGTCCAAAGAATATGCAAACTGAAGGACTTGATTGTTACATACCAGTTAACTCAAAGTATTTGCTTTATAAATTCCCTAACTTAGGTGGCATTTTTACCACCGTGTGTGTGTGTGTGTGTGTGTGTGTGTGTGTGTGTGTGTGTGTTCGTGCGTGCACATGTGTGTTGGATGCAATGAGTGAGAACATTTTCTAGTTTTCAAACTAGAAGCTCGCATCACAGACTTACACCAAATCTGCAGAATCAAGAATTGCCAGGCCACGTATATGAAACTGTAAACAAAATTGACCTTTAGAGATTTTTTCAAAGTTCAAATTTGGTATGATCTCTGAGAGTTGAGAAAGGGGTGACCAGAGCTTTATAAGATCTGATATTTATTCATTGTCCCAGAAGAGGGTTCACAATGTCTAGCAACTTGTTAGAGGATCTGTGAAATACCCTTATTCTTAATCAAATGCTGCCTATAATTCCTAAAGAAACTAGAGCCGTAGTATTTTTCTTAGATGTTTATCCTAACCTTTCCAACCCACTATGAGTAGTGACTCTGTGCAGGAAGTCCCTTGATATGATTGATTATCCTAGCTCAACTTTCTATCCTGATCAAAGGGACATCTGAGATTGTCTTCTGCCTGTCTGTCCCCATTATAGACTAGGCCCCAGCCCTGTGTTTGCTTCCCTTTCTGCAATTATCCCTAGCTGAGAGGCAGGCCTGGCCAGGTATTACTGGAGACATGAATGCACTATAGTGAAGAGTCCTATCAAACTCTGTGCTCCCTATCATTATTCAGGGAAGAATAACTCCTACCTCCCTTGTACCTGTGATTAATCAGTGTCTAAAGTTACTTGGTTGCTCAGGATTGGTTTCATTAATAAAATGTAACTTAGTGTCAGTGCCCATAAGATCAAGCCTACACATTCTTAACCAAGGATTCACACACCTAACCAAAGGGGTGTTAAGCAAAAGAATCTAAGAAATTTTAATCATAGCACGTAATCTGTTTGTTCTAGACAGACAGTACTTCTTTGGTAAGTCCCTCTAGGAACATCAGGACATAGGATGTTATTTTCATGTTTATGTCATTTGAGAAATGAAGCTCTAACCTTACAATCAGCCCTGACTTCAGTAGGTAATTTTAAAGTTATTTACACATTCCAAATAGGTCATTTATTAAAATGGGCTCTTTTCCTTGTTTTCTTAAATTTGCCTTATAAATATCCTGTGATATATCTGACCTTTGAATATACTGTGGGACTCAGTGGATGTTTTCCTTATGCCTGTCCTAGACTCTTTCACTTGGTGCTACTGTTCTGTTAGTCAGGGTGACTTCTTTTATAGTCAAATCTTTTGTCTCTCCAAAAGAAAATTTGCCTACCCACTGTCTTATGTTAGGAACCGGATCCATTCAACAAATATGTATTAAGACCTATGCAGAGCCTAGGTTTCAGATTAGGCATTAGGAACACAAATGTAAATTAGTTATAGGTCATTATCCTACTTTAAAACCTAGAGTGATAGTACTTAGACAGGAATATGAGTGGTTTAAGTACAAGATGAAATATAAGGTAAGAATGCACTAGGAATAAATAGAAGATGAAAGCAAGGAGTAGGGAGGACCTGTCAGCCAGAGGAGGACCTGTCAGGAAAGGACCTCTCAGAGGAGAACACTTACATGGATGTTCAGGAGTTAAGAGAGAAAAGTGAGGGGAACAACTCAAGCAGAAAGAAGGGCCCTGGGTGTGTGTGTGTGTGTGTGTGTGTGTGTGTGTGTGAGAGAGAGAGAGAGAGAAAGAGAGAGAGAGAGAGAGAGAGAGAGAGAGAGAGAGAGAGAGAGAATAGTCTGAAAATTGCATGTATAGAGCTAGGGCTTTAAGTGCCAGAGATAATGCTAGAAGAAAATCACTGGGAACCAAATAAAAATCACTCTCTAAGGTGATTTGGGTCATGTTCTGAGGATGACAGGAAATATGGGAAGACAGAAAGGATATTCAGCCATCAGTTCTGTCTGTGACAAATAGTTCACCATTGAACTGTTATTTTTTCCATCCATTTAACTAAGTAGAAGAGAGGAACCGTGTCAAGTACAATATTACAGAATGCAAAACAAACACCTGACAAAATGCTGAGAATCACTTGATGCAACAGATCAGATCAGCTGCTTATAAATAACTACACTTGGGGATAGGGAGATGGTCCCTAAGTTAAGAGCACTTACTGCTCTTTTCCAGGACCCAAGTTCACTTCCCAGCATCCACATCAGCAGTGTGTAACCACCTGAAATTCAAGTTCATGAACATACACAGACACAAAACACACATATATACAGAAATAAAAATAAAAGAAATCTCCAAAAATAATCACTATGCTTTAGGTTCAGTTTACTGACCTCATGGAGGTCTTAAGTAAATATTTGTCTTCTCCGGGTCTCAAATTCTCTCTTCTAAAATAAAAATAGTTAGTATTAATTTATGCCATTCTCTCTGTTGATTTAAATTTCTTTGCCTCTAATGTTATTCAAGTCTGACTAATAACAACAGTTCAGTGCCAATCAAGCTGAAATGTGACTTGATAGTTGAAATTGTGTCATTTCAAACAGCTACTATTTTTGATACTGAATGAAAAAGAGCTATGAGCAAATAGGTTCTGAAACACAAACTTGCCACCATGACTTTGGCTCCTAGTTATACTGGGAAATTGATGCTACTCACTGGACTTCTGGAATGCCCCTCCCCAGTCAGTGTACCTCATTAGTGGGCAGTTCATCCTTCAAGCTGGCAAAACTTCAGAGCCTAGACTATTGAGCTGCCCCCTACTGTACAGTATGGCAGAAGAGAACTCGGTAAGTCTTAGGGACCATTCATTTCTAACGTGAATATGTTTATGGAACCTTTCCACAGAGTAAGTTCTTTCCCCATGAGTAAAGGAATCCCAGAAGTGAATGGACAGACTAGGAAAAGGCTCAGATGGAGAAATACAAGCTGCCTTCTCTTCAAGATGTCCTTTTTCCAACTCTGCACTCAACTTCTATTTGAATTACACCATCAACTTGTTTTAAAACCCCAAATACTCACTTCTGTTCTCACAAGACCTTATGCTTGTTAGTTCTTCCCACTAAATCTAATACTTTTAAAATTGGTCTATTTTTAAATGCAGACATCTTTCAGCAAAAGGATGCTAAGTTTAAGACTGTTTAGCAGGCCAATGTGCCCTGCACGTTAAGCCTTTCTTTAAGATATATTAAAGATTCATTTATTTTCATGTTTGTGCATGTGTGTGTGTGCGTGTGTGTGTGTGTGTATGTGTGTGTGTGTGTGTGTGTTTGTGTGCAGATTCTCTCAGAGGTCAGAAGAGAAGGTATCAGATCCCCTATAGTTAGAGTTGGGTGTTGGGAACCCAACTTTTGTCCTCTGGTCCTCGGAAAGAACAGCACTTCTGTTAAGTAGCATTGGGGAATAATAAACCACCACCATGCCACCTGGACAAAAAGATGATGTGAGGACTTTTGAAAATAGGAAAATAATTTAAAGGAATCTTTGCCAGAAAAACTCTCAAAATTATGAAATGTATCTATTATTCCCAATAGTGTGTTTTAATTTCACATATTTTCTATGTCATCGTAGCAGCTCTATTAAAGTCTAACATGTTGAGCAAGTAGACTCTGATGACACCAGCTTCAGCACGGGCCTCTCCAGCTTTCTCTCAGCCAGTCCTTTATGCTCAGGCCATGAACTGCAGCTTCTAAAACATTGGTAGACCTCTTAGCTTTGAAACTTTCTCTTACACCTCATTGCCTGATAAATTGCTACTCATCTGTTGACCTGTTCTTTATTCCACCAGGCAGGATTAGTGACTTTAATCTGCACTTGTACCAATAATATGTTGTTGTTCTCTTGTCCTGACTTCACACCATGTCATTATGCATTAATGAACTGGGAACAGTTTGACTAGGTAAAGGTTGACTAGGTAAAGGACTCCTAACAACATACACCGTGTATGTTAAGACATTGATGCAGCCTTGGAATTTTTCTTTATCACTGAATATACTTCCAACCCTCCTGTACCACATTTCAAACTAAACAGCAGAGATATGCTGACCCATTGTTTCTCCACCTGTTGACATCTAGGAGTTTTCGAATCTCTCACGTTGCTAGTAATTTGATGAGGCACACTCCAGCACCCACTTAGGTACCTGAATGGGAAGTATGTTTTCTGTTTTCCTGGCCTCAATAAGGGCATTTCTCTCAGAAGTCTGGCTTTCTTTACTGTTCTCCATTCTACCTTCTACCCTCATGAAGGGGGCTTAGAGCCGGCTCACAGAGCCAGATCTTGTGGCCAGCTTGTGAGTTAGAAGGCTCCATCTCCCAGCATTTTAAGTGTTTACCACTGAGGTTGGGGTGAAATCTGTATCAACTTCTGGGACAGAAACATGGAGTGAACCATGGCTTCCTCTGCGATGAGTACCTTACAAACAGAGGAGAAATCTTGGTCACATTTTATTTTCAAAAGATATGATCTTTATTCTTAAATGTGTGTGGAATGAATGAATGAATGAATGAATGAATGAATGAGGACATGAGCTCCTGCCAAGACCTAGAATATGCCACTTCCCAGTGTTAGGATGAATCCTGCTTCTGTGCAGAATGGGGGCCTAGAAACGCAATTGAACATTTTGAAAAGTCTCCTCTGACTCCAGTGCATTCAGATCCTGAGAAATATGAAACAAGAGACACTAGCACTGCCTATCCCTGGCATGATTTGCAATTGTCACAATGGTCTAGACATGGTCCAGACAGCTGTCTGACCAGTCCTTCATGTGACACCTCTAACTATGACCAGCACCTTCTCTGATCTAGCAAGTGTCCCTCGGGTGGAGTGCCAATCACCTTCTACAAGCACAGGCTCCTTTTCAAATTCCCATTGGATGATTCTTATAAAGGAACTGCAGGTGGGTAAATTTAGGGTGTTGAGAACATTCCAAGCCAAGAATATTCCTTGGCACTGGGCCTAGGGCATTTTTATTTGTTGCTAAATTCAATAAATTTTTTACTTATTTTATATCTCTTGCTGTCTGCACCCTTTCCTCTTCTGAGGCAGGCAGCTAACCATTTGTATTTATTCTGTCCTGAACACCTGAACACTGCAACTAAATTATGACACATTGTATATGAATAATCAAAACATCGATAAACCTTACTTATTATGCAGATTTATCTATACTTTAAATGTATCAATCTCATCTAATACATTCTTGATAATGGCACACCACAGGAATAATTCTTAAAGGTAATTGCACCACAAGCCCTTTCCCTCTAGTTAAGATGTCCCTGGTTTTTAAATATAAATGCAGTGAATTTAGAGACCACAAACCTTACTTTTCTGTATACTCTCAGTAATTTTTTGCAAGTTTTATGATCTTTCTCAAGGGGTCTATCTTATACATTCTTGGAGACAATGCTAGCTTTTAAAACTAATAATAAAGAAATGAAAACATTAATACATTTCTGAAATTGAAAAATCAGTTTAAAAATCTGTAGCATATTGGCTGATGTTTTAAGTCTAAGAGGGACTGAGTCCATTAACCACAGAGGGGGATGCTGGTCCTTCGGTGGAGAGCAGGGGCACGGACAGAGCTGCTTTCCTCATCCTCCTGTGTACACTGTTCGGTTTGTACAGTTCCTCCAGGGTATAGCTGAGTCTTATGCATTTGCTGTGGGACTTACATCACCTATGATAGGATGAGCACACAGTGGGTGATTTTCATTCACTCTCTCATGTGATTATGTATTTAGATCAGGGACACAATACAAAACACACATACAAACCTTTCACCACAGCACCCACTTTGGGGGCAATGTGGGAGAAGTAGACAAATAAATGCACATGTAAGAAAATGAGCCACTAACATATTTAAAACATGGGCTGGAGAGATGGCTCAGCGGGTAAGAGCACCGACTGCTCTTCCAAAGGTCATGAGTTCAAATCCCAGCACCCACATGGTGGCTCACAACCATCCGTAAAGAGACATATAATAAATAAATAAATCTAAAAAAAAAACATATTTAAAACAGTAAGTGCTTTAAAGAGAGTAAGCCATGCCGGGCAGTGGTGGCGCATGCCTTTAATCCCAGCACTTGGGAAGCAGAGGCAGGAGGATTTCTGAGTTCGAGGCCAACCTGGTCTACACAGTGAGTTCCAGGACAGCCAGGGCTACACAAAGAAACCCTGTCTCAAAAAAAAAAAAAGAGAGAGAGAAAGAAAAAAGAAAATGAGCCACTAATATATTTAAAACAGTAAGTGCTTTAAAGAGAGTAAGCCAAGACATAAATGAGAAATGGAGCCAGAAGTGTGTCCAGAGGGAGCTAGAAGTGAATGTCAACTGGGAAGAGTGACCCAGCTTGTGAGCTGCTGATGGGAGAACATTTGAGACAGAGAAAACAATTGCCTGCCCTGAAGAACGCAGATCTGCAGAGCCACCAATGGGCAGATGGCTAACATGAAAGAGCCAGGTGCACAGTGACAGGAAAAAGCAGCAGAGGTGACCTGCAGCCTGCGTTCCCACTGGCCCTCAGAGCGGCTTGATTGAGACCTGTACTAAGTTGGTTTAGTTCCATCATTCTCCTCCCTTCCAGGCTGCTTCCAGCAGCACCCGGCTGTGTGAACCCACTGGACAGGGGTGAAGAGACCTGGAACAGAGACAGAAAGACTCATCTCTGCTAGTGCATCCTTATCTTTTAGTCTTTTATGTTAAATATGTATCCTGGGATCTTTTACCTTCTCCATCCAACAGAATTCTCTGACATTTATCCTTGCATCTTAGTAAAGAAACTAAACAAGTTCTTGGCAAAACCGAACCGAGCTGAGCAGGAACGGAAAGCTGCCCTGATGATATTAAACTACCACAAGGAGTTTTTCTCACATAAGAATGTGTGGAATAGTTCTTAGGAAGGATCATGATGTCAGGATTGTGAGGTCACATAGTCACACTGCAACTATGATCATTCATGGTGGGTCCTCTCACCTCACTGAGTGTGCTCCAGAACAGTTCTCACAGGCACACCTAGTAACATCTCCTCGGTGATTTCCATTGAATCAGATCGCCAGTCAAACGCAACAATCACAGGGAGGGAAGGCAATGAGCAAGGAACTGCCTACATCCCACCCTCTCAACTGACTCTTAACCATATGGTTGGTCTTCCTAGCTTAGCCAGTTCCTCATTAGCATAAATTATTAGGTGAGGTCAAATGGGACCATCATCAACAGCAAAGATACTCCTCTGTCACTGTGTAATAAAGAAACTACCTCCCGAGAGCCAGAGACAACGGCTGAAAGCTTTATTCCAAACACTTCACATCAGATTTGTGGACCACGGACTATTCTGTGTGGTAGTCATGAATCCAATACAGGATTCCTGAGTTATGGAGCAGCTATGCCTGTTGCTTGAATTTCTTGACAGAGCAGAGCATGGGATTTAGGCATCTTATAAAGGAATTACAGATTTGTGTTTCCCACCCACAGACAGCACAAGATGATTCCCTGGTACTTGTTTTCTAATTGACAGATGTCACAGCTCTCTCTTTCTCTCTCTCTCTCCCTCTCTCTCTCTCTCTCTCTCTCTCTCTCTCTCTCTCTCTCTCTCTCTCTCTCTCTCTGTCCTCTATTGGATGTTTGCCTTTACCTGGCAAACATTACGTTGAGCAGATAACATCAGTATCATGAGAATCTGTACTGGAAAGGGCTCCCTAGCCCTTCCTTTTCTCTGGAGGACAATGATCATAAATAGAGCTTCCCTCTGTATGCTTAATATTTAAGATCTAAGATCTGCTGTCAACTCGTCAAACTGTTCCTGGTCTACAAGAAATAAAATATAAAATATAAAGTTAAAAAATAACAACAAAAGCCTGACACAATGGAAGACTGTGTAAAGGATTCTACATCTTAGAGTGTAATGGGCCAAGTGATGTGGACCCTAGTATCAGATTTTCCAAATAACCTCAAACAATACACAGGCTCAACTTTCCCTGATCCTTTACGAGCAAGACAAGTGTGACCTCTGAATGAGTAAATCACCTTTGAAAAGCTGTCATCTATCTCTATTTTTTGTGGGCCACACAATGAGGGACTCATTGGACAACTGCAGACATGTGGCAGCTAACCTCTTATAGTAAACCACCAAACTGAACCACTAAAGTGTTTCCAATGTTGTATATTAGCAATCCCAGATTTGAGTTGCTTCTTTCTAAGCAAACTTTATTTCCTTATATTCTCCATGAATGACCTTCCCGCCATCCTAGTTCATTTCAAATGAATGGGAGTTGTTATTGCTGCTTTCTCTTGACTTTGATATTATCTTAGTGCTCTCTTAATTATGTACCAGGGTAAGGTTACAGACAGGATTGCCATGAAAAGCTTTGTTCTCACAAATTCCCAGAAATAGCAGCCAGGAATACTATTTAGCACCTCAACTGGGCACATCAGGTAACCCAGCAAGACCTGTCAGGGACAAAGTGGAAGAGCAGATAAAGCAAGACCCTATACTGTAATTTCTGTGGAAAGAATGTTCAAGGACGAGTCAGCAGGTGTGGGATTGGCAGGTTTGATGACCTTCAATAGTCTCTGTAACTGCTGTCCACAGTTACCTAGTAGTAGGACCTGGGATGAGTAGGATGAGAAACTTGAAATGACATTAAAAGAGCTCTGTAATGGAGGTGGCTGAAGCCTTGAGGTCTGGATTGGTTGGTTTGTACATGCAAGGAAGTATCAATACTAATGACCTTTGCCCTCTGGGTATTTGTAAGCTCCTCTTTCAGTATGACTCCAGATGTCAAAACATTAAATACAGATTCTAAAAAATGCGATTGCTATATGGGGTCAAGAAGGAGTCTTCATTGTGACCTTTAACATACGATTATTTTTAACTCTCTTAATTTAATATAAGCATAGCCTGTGTGACTGCATAAGGCTGAAGAATTAGCCTGCCTCGATAGTTAAGTTTCATTATTACTGTTTTTTATTAACATATAGTAGTTGTATATAGTAATGAGTTCTACAGAGTTATTTTCATTCACATTCAGTTTGACATATCCAGCACCCTTCCAGATAACCTTTCTCCCCTTCCTGGTAATCCTCTTCCTTTTCCCAGAGAGTGTTGACTCTTCTTTCATGTTGTTTATATATATTGTTTAGCCATATAAAATCTAAGAAAACACTGTGTCTTTCTGAATCTGGCTTACGGTCTTGCAAATGAAGTTGCTTTATTCTTTGTGTCTGAATGAAACTCCATTGTATACACCTACTTCATATTTGTTAGCCATTCACTTGCTGACAGATACCTAGACATGAGTATTATGTGTACTGTTAGAATAAGCATGTATGTGCGTGCACATATCTCTGTGGCACACTGACTTAGATTCCTTTGGTCAAATTCCCATGAGTGATAGAGATGGATCATATGGTACTTCTATTTTTAGTTTTGCTGATGGGAATGTAAATGAATTCAGCCACTATGAAAATCAGTATGGAGATCCCTCTAAAAAAAATCTAAGAATAAATATCTTAAAGGAGAAATACCTAGACTTTCCCAGGGGGCTCAAAAATCTGCATGTGCCCAGGCTTCCTCTTAAACGATTAAACAACTGTTTCTGTGGCAAGGCAGCTGTATTGTATCCAGGACTTCCAGGGGAGCCTCTGAGGAGCTATTGTCTTCCCTAGACAGATGTGCCAGTATCATTTAGGAACCAGATTAGAAATATTAGTATCCACCACCAATGTGACCCAGAGAATCCCTGAGGCAGGACAAGCATTGTTTATTTTAGCCGCCCTGAGCACACTGCACTTTGAAGACCATTGCTCTCTAGCCCTCCCTCATATTACATAATGTATATAAATCACATGCTCAGCTGAAGTTGAAGTTTGGAACACACAATGAAATTTAAATTAAAAATAAGTTAATAAACATTGGTTTTTTGTTTTTTTTTTTTTGGCTAAGTATGGCCTGTGTAACACTTGGGCTGTATGTTACCTAAAGAAACCCATTGCTGTCTGAGACCTGCTCTGACTTCACTTACAAAATAGGGCAACATTGCTAACCTGAGGAATATTGAGAAAATTCAGATCCTGTTTTAACAGGTGTGCATTAGGCCAGGAGCCTGCCTTGTAGCAAGTGCAAGGAGTCTTGGTAATTAATTGTTGCTCTTAAACCTCACTGAGTAGCAAAACTCCTATTGAATGTCCTGTACTGTTGTCAATGTCCTATAATGGAGGGAGATCGAACAGAATCAAGCCACCTTAAATTCTTCAACACAGAGCATCAAGTCTCCTAATATCAATACTTGATCCTATCTACCTTCCGATTTTGCCAAAGGACCCAACTTATGTTCTGGATCTGCAGTTATGAGGGTTCTGTATAAGTAAAGTCTTCGCGTGTGCAAACCCAAAGTCCAAAAACTATAAAAAGAGAGACTGTTCCTATGAGACTATTGAGTGTGTTTCCTGAAGCAGAGGAAAGAAGGTAAGGTAAGGTAGTATTCTCATGCTTGACAGAAGCTCAGGTCTAGATGAGGCACTGTTTATCTTTAAAAGATACTAAGTTATAGATTGAGGTCTATCATCCAATGAGAAACACTCTAGTGCTTCTATCTTCAGAGTTGCTATTTTCTTGTCAACAGTGTTGTTAATCTCCCTGATTCCGTCAAGTGTAGCATTAAAATGGGAGGCAGAGCACAGGGCGGTCCCACAGCTAATATGGATCAGAAACATGTGCTCTAGTACTGAGGTATACTCCCTACTCTGTTTCGTTAAGGTCATTAGTGCTCATCATTGCTCTATGAGATGAGCTTCTGCACAGGCTGCAACTCGCCCCATGCAGAGGGGCCCTTCTCTACACTAGAGGTGGGCAATATTTACTTCTGATGATTAAGTTTTATTCCCAAGTTCTGTGAGCACCTCAAGCTTTGAGAAGAATGGTCTACCGAAGAGAAATCAGGTAGAAATATAATAAATTCCCAGGCCTACTCAATTCATTGGTTTGGTTTAGAAATTAGAAACTAAAGAAATATAAAGTTTTGTTTAGAATGGTTTATGCTTTCTTAAACTCTCTGTTTCATTGATTACAATTATACATTTTTATTTAAAAATTTAAGAATCATATATATTTGTCATGCATGATATAATGTTTTGAAATATATATCCAACAATGGCTCATTCCTGAATTATGTTTATTATCTCACATAGCTATTTTCTATAATAAGAATATCTAAAAATCTGACAGTTTACAAAGTAAGATATTGTTCCTATTGTCAGGCTGTTGTATCACAGTATTTAGAAATCCATAAAAAATGCAATAGTGCAGCTGTTATCTTGCAATTTGAACTCAAGTCTTCAGAGTCCAAAGCCCAAGGCTTGGCCTTTCCTTTGACTGTGCCTACCTTTAGCAGGAACACTTTTAAGATTCAATACCTCCATTCAGCAATGATATAATGATCAAGTTCAAGGCCTCAGAAAAATTTCTTTTCCCTAGAAGATGTAAATAAATCTATTTGTTTTCCCTAGAAAATATGTGTATAGAGAGTTTTGACTTTGTTATTCTGAATTTGGTTTGGAAGAGCCAGCTTAGGGACAGCTTGCCTTAGACATTTTGGAACTTAGTTAGGCATCATCAATGAAAGGTTTCCTGTATGCCAGGCACTCCTTTGGGCACTCTGTAAACCCCAATACACACACACACACACACACACACACACACACACACACACACACAATGCATGTACACTTACATATACATAAAATGTAGACACATTGCCTACCCTCAAGGACAATGATATTTAACAGAGGTTAGGAAAGAGGAAGAAGTATTTCAATAAACCTAAATGCTTCTTGTATTTCAGAGATAGGACTGTAACATTTTTAATGGAAGCAAAAAGGAGGATATGGATTCAGGAAATATGGAGGAAATAGGATCCATAGGATTGGGGACCTACTGACCATGGGGGGTTGGGGCAGCAGGGACAAACAACTGGTGTGGTCTGGTGAACTCTTTATGTGTGGCCTGGCATGTCCTGGTGGTTGCCAGGAAGTAGCAATGTGGCAGAACAGAGGCACGGTGAGATTAAGTAGGTCAATGTAACAATGACTGTAAGGCTGTATGGCTATCACAGATGCTGCTGTAGTTTTCTGTGTTAACTTGACAAAGGATGGCTGCTATCTGGCTGCACATTATTTCTGGGTGTGTCCTAATATCTCTGGAGGGGACTGGTATTCCAATCAGTGAATTCAGTAAAGGAGATTGCCCTCCACAATACACCTAAACTTGCCCTATCTTCTAATTATCTACACCTGCATAGAACAAAGACAGAGGCAGAGGAAATTATATGTTTTCGTTCTGCTTCAGTACTCAAGCTGGGACATGTCATCTGGTCTTCTGAGCATCACTGATTCCTTTGGCTCTCAGACCTTTGGGCTCAGCCTGGAACTATCCCACTAGCTTCCAGTCTCTACTTGATGATGACAGATCACAGGTTTATTAAGTTCTGTATTCAAGAGGCAATCCATCATTTTATATGCATATACTCTTTATTTATGGTGAGGTTATGTTCTGATAAGGACATCATAAGTTGAAAATATCACATGTCAAAGGTGTGTCTAAACCAATGATCATAGTGAACATACTAACTTAGCACATACATTTCAGAGTAAATGTTTATCCTGGCCATCCTATCTTGGACTCAGAGCTGCAGCCCACTCACCCACTAATAACTGAAAATCTTTCTACAGCTGGTTCCTAAGTTAGGAAGAGTTCAAACACTGTCAATTCCACTGAATGAATATCACCAATTTTATGCCATCACAGAGTTAAAAAAAAAAGCTTAAATTATTTTAAGTTATGATCTCTCTCTCTCTCTCTCTCTCTCTCTCTCTCTCTCTCTCTCTCTCTCTCTCTCTCTCTGTGTGTGTGTGTGTGTGTGTGTGTATGTGTATGTGTGTGTGTGTGTGTGGTTATTGAATTGTTTCTCTGGGAAACTAATACACAAGCTAACAGCTTACTATTAAAATGTGTACTAACTATCCTAATTTTTCGTCAGACAACTCATTGCTAGGATTGTTACGCCTCTCCTGCTCCCATTTGCTTCCTTCCAAAATTCTGCAAACAAATGCTGACATGAAGATAACATATTTCCATATTTCTTGGGCCTTGAGTCTTTCATCTATGGATCAAACTGTCAGGCACTGAAGAAAAGATTCTGTTCTAAATGTGCCGAGTTGACAGCCTAAGGCAGGATGCATTCTCCTTAAGACTGCTAGATTTTCTTTTTTAAGATGTATTTTGATAGCAGACCCAGATAATGGAACAGAATGATGATACTGTCAATGCCACCATAGTGAAAATCCATCTTCCCCCCCCCAATAGTTCTATGTGAGGCAGAGATGCAAAGGATGAAACCCAGGGCCTTGCATTGCCTGGCACGCTCCCTTCCACTGATCCTGCTCCCCATGAAATTAAATGTTATTGCCCATTTCCTTAAAGTATTTTGGTTCTGTTTACTAATTAGTTTATATCAATGAATGCACCTATATTTATGTAGATGTAAGCAACTTCATCATCCTTCATCAGTCAGCCACATCATTTTGCAGCAGCGTAGTTGAATGAACTTTCACCAAGCTATGCCTATGACCTTATGCCCTGGCCAACAGTAATAAATCAGGGAAATATGGAGTTTGCCTTCCTGGAGCTTATAGTCAAGAAGATCATTTAGCAAGCAGGTACAGGTAGAATGTAGCCAATTCAGAATCTTGTTAGTTGCAAGAATTTTTATTGAATTTTACTAACCCTGTGCACCTGGTTATCCTTGGGAAAGCAGGCTCACAGAGATAATTGATTCATACCCATTCTTATTGAATATGTGAAGCAAGAATCAAACTTCAGCTCCAGATCTTAAGCTATTTTCAAGATGCTCTGAAGATTTGTAGCAAAGGCTTAGGTGAAATTAATCCTACATTGCATACAAGTGAGGATTAGTCACCAGCCTTAGAGACTCTCACCAAGGCCCACTATCTCTAGTCCTACATCAGAAGAAATACTAAGAAAGACATTAGCCAAGCATTCCTGCTTGCCTGAACCTATGAAAACCACAATATAGGGTGCCTCTTAGCTGGGTTGGAGGATGCTAGGATAGCCTTGGAAAATTCTATCACAAACCAGACCTTATTGAGCATCAGACATGTAATTCTCTAAAAGTCAACAAGTCCACCTTAGCACTGGAAGTACATGGGCTGCACATATATGTAAGTCATTGTATGCTAATTAAAAAATAAAAAATATAAACAAAAATGGGGTCTTTCAGGGTAAAACACATGTGGAATAACCTGAAAAGGGCACAGCTTGATTAGCAAAGCCATCACATATCTGAAGGGTCTCCATGTCCCATCACCACTAAGTGGAGGCTTTCCCTGTTCACTAAATGTTTCAGAAGCCAGAATGTACCTTTCAATCAATACATACATTTAACATTATGAAAACATCTACTTTTTCTGAATGTGTGTTAACTTAATAGTAGACCTTAAAATAAAAGCAGTATGGTAACAGAAGAGCAGTTGGGGATGAGGAGGGGGAAGCCACTGAGCTCTTGATAGAATGCAAGGGACTGGCAAGTGCTCCAGAGCCACAGTCCAGGTCTAATCATGAAGAAAACATGTGACAAACCTCAGGTGAGGCAGTTCTAACAGACATAGAATCCAGAAAGGTCTGAGAACTTGCTTTAGTCCCGAGGGAGCCTTAAGGTCCTGCTAAGTATAATGAGAGAAAGTGGATGCAAACCTGCCACAGAAAAAGGACAAATGGGTTAAAGCACAGGACCCTGACCATGGACTTTACAGGGTTAACATGTCAGCCCTGTTATCATGACTGGCATACATACACCTTATTTCTGCTAGGTGTCACTAATGGGGAACATTGAGTTCAGAATGTATTCCATCAGAATATTCTATTCATTGGAACTGACAAACAAAGGATTTTGGAAGAGCATATTACAATGTTTCATGTGAGGATGATGAATAGCCTGCCCTGTGAAGGTCAGGAAGCCAGAGAAACCTTGACTATAGAGGTGGCCTTCTTCCCTCCTTCCTGGATGTCCTGAATCCTGCCAACCTATTTCTGATCTGAGGACTCTAAGACCCTCAGGAAATTTTGCCACTTATTGTGGCAACAAGATGGGAACAAATCCAATCCAAGTGATAGATTCTCCTCTGCATGTTGCCTCACCAGTTCCACCAATCCTAAACTCTCAGACTTTAAACACCAACTGTTTAATGAATTGAAGCTTCAAATGAAGACTGAGGAGTCCAGCTAACACCAGTCTCTCCTAATGACACACCTTTTCCTCCACTGGCTTGACTCCTAACATCTTCCCTATGGCCTTCATGGCCAGGACTTCTTCAGAGAGACTATGATATTGCAATGCACCTGGACAGCACACACATCAGTAGGAATCCTGCAACCTCAAGCATGACCTTATCAAGAGCAGAGGCAAGCATTTCCCATGAGCTGCTAAGCTTATGGGCCACAAGGACTTGAAACAGAGTCTAAGGGTTGGGGTTATCCAACCAAGAAGAAAGAGCTGACTCAGTGCAGGATATCAGAGAGATCTGGAGGAGCAAGTCATTCACCTTCACTCACTGAGGAGCCATTCTCAAGCCCAGTGCAGAAACGTGATGCACCTCTGTTTGCAGTGGTTTGATTCTGGTAGAAAACGCAAAGGGCAGGAGAGACTGCTGGCACAGGGTGTTTCCCAGCCATTTTCTGTGCTGAATAGAGGCTGGAGTTGAAAGAGACCAACTAGGAAAGCTGTGTCCAAAAGTCCTGCCCAGCTGGAAAAAGCTGACTTCTAGCTCAATGAAAAAAAAAAATCTCCTTCTAGCCAAGAGTGTCAGAATGTGCTAGATCGTCCTACCATGTGCACAAGAGAAGTGAGCAACATGAGACAGTGGAGTAGAAAAGGCCCAGGTCACTGTAGAGAGGTGACATAGAGATACAGGTAGCAGACTTTCAATCAAGAGATATCAAGTGTGAAGCAGTGAGTTTCTGCAGCCAGTGGCCTCCATCTCCCCTCCCGTGTAGTGGCCATTCCTATCCCCCTTCCTCTGGTATCCTCTACTCTGAATCTTTGATAACAGATCCATGTATCCTACATCATATATAGAAGTAGAGTGTTATGTCTCCAATAGTGATAGCATAACTTGAAAACATATTTGAATCACCTTAGCAATCTAGAATTCTAAGGCTTTGGTATATCTCAGACTGGCTGCAACAAATATAAGGAGAAGGGACCTCAAGTCTCGTAAATTGGTTTAATGACTAGTCAAGGCCAGTGGAATTAGTGTTACAGCATCTGACACACCCTGAGGCTCTTCTGGAGAGCTCCCCCAAAGGGTCTGGAGAAGTACAGCATCCTTGAGTAATCTAAAAGGTGGAATCAGTATATCTTGTAGCAGCAGATAGAAAGGAAGAAGTCAGTGTCTTTGGGCCTATTAAATCCATGTAAGAAAAGCAAGATGTGTTAAATGTCTCAGGTTTCTGGAACTATCTAGGTGGGAGCGTGAGACACTCAGGAGAGAGGAAAGCAGAGGAAACAATTGGAAAGCATTGGCACAAGGTGGTTCCTGAAAGCTTGGAGATCAATGAGATTATTTTATGTGTAGGCCATGGAGAGAACTGACTCACTGTGCTCAGCATCAGGACAGAGATAAGGTAGCCAAGGAAGCAGACTGAGGAAGATAAAGGAACAGGAAGTTCAGGAAGAAACAGTGAGGCTATGGCTGCTGCTAGGTCCAGTGTAGAGTTTGTTGAATTTGTGGATCTGACTCAGTTTGGACCGTTTTAACAGAAACGTATGGGAGTATTCTGACCACAATGAGGCTGAAGAGGGAAACAAAGATAGTAGTGCTAAATTATTCTTCTGCAAAACTGGCTGTGGATGGAAATAGTGATGCTCGAAGGTAGCTGAAAGAGAATGCAGAATTCACATAATATTTATAAGCGTTTTCATAAGCATGTTTAAAAGTTACAGGGGAGGAACTATAATCATACCAATGAGCTAAATCTCCAATGGAGAGACCTAGGCAACTGATATGTCAACAACTCTGAGTGGGAAGGAGAGGAGTGGAGCTTTGAAAACTAGGGGAAAGGAGAACATTCTTGTTTTGTTGTTAGTGGTGGTGGTGATTTGGTGTGTGTGTGTGTGTGTGTGTGTGTGTGTGTGTGTGTGTGTGTGCGTGCGCACATGCGCGCGCTCATGTACTTGAACCTAGAAAAGAAGAACAATTCTTCTAAAGAAGATTGTGGTATGACACCATTTCTACATAAACTTCCAACTAGAGAAGGTCAGGATTGTTCAGTGGTCACAACACAGAAACTGAGATGTAACAGTAGAGAAGAAATGGAACTTCCAAGAATGGAGGACACCTAGCAGTGGGTGGGCACTGAATCCCAGGGAGTGCAAAGTTTCAAAGTAGAAAAAAACAAGGGGAGTCTTCAAGTTCAACAGTTATAGGTGGGACAAAACTGCCATATGAAGGCAAAGTCACTCTGTGGGTAAAAGAATCCTTAGTAGGATAGGGGAATCAAAAATACAGAGAGACTTGGAGGTGTGGGTTGTAGCCCATCACCAGTTAAGTCAGAGGAGCTTAAAGAGAAAAATGGGGCAGAAGGTGACAGATTTCCTGTAGCGGAGCTGTCCACACTATTCTGAGCCAAGTGTGATTTGTAGCATATGTCATTAAAAAACAACAGGACTTTGGAAGAGGATAGAAGAGCACAGAAAAGTTCTGGAATGGCCACAGATGAGAACAAAGAGGAGAGAACAGGAGGCTGAACAAGAGTAGATAAACAGAGGTCAGCTGAAATCAGAGAGTAGGCATCTTCAGTGGTCCCAGTCCTCGCCAAGAGTGATTATCTCTAGCTGTGCTTGGCAGCCAAGGTGCAATTACACATGGAACGGAGAGATCCAGCCTGCCCAGGAGCCAGGAACCAGGCTGTCAGAGGAAGCTAGAAAAAGGCCAAGCCAAAGCAGAGGCCAAAGATAGATTGAAATAGAAACACACACAATACATAGCTTTTCAGTGGGCTACCATTACAGGCTCAGCCCAAGCCAGTTTCAAATTTACTTTCTTGGTTCTCAAGAATGAAACCTGGTTCTGCACTCAAGATCCCCTTACTTACTGTTCATACCACAAACCTCTCCATTTATTTCTTTAAAGGAAGCAGTTCTACCCTCTCATGACCGGAGCTACCAGACAGATGAAGAAGCAGCCTACTTTCCAGACTTCTCTTTGCACTTGATCTTAGCCAAAAGGCCGAGAAGCGATAAGACTTCTCTTTGCAATGAGTACATTAGATTAAACAGTGGTTGAATTGAGGTCCTTGAAAATGAAGGACCCATATTGTCATATTTTTGAAGAAAGAACATTCATTATTTCCCACAAATATGCTAATAGTGGAGAAAAGAAGAGAAAAAAAGACCAGGAAAAAAACAGTGGAGAAAAGGCAGATGTCCACTCCACTGGCTAACCTGATATGACATCTACTTTAAATGTGCCAAGTGCTATTTGTCTGGGTTACCTTATTATCTGCCATAACTTGACTGAATAATTAAAGGGCAGCTGGAGAATGAAGATAAAATATTTTACAAGAAAAACTTTTGGAATTCTCTTTCTCCCCCAACTCCCTTCTGTAATGAACTTAGTCTGAACTGGTAGAAGTTTCATATTGATGCCAAGGAAACAAACTAGGGGCAGAGATGAGGGTCAAATTACCGCTTTATTTTTTTCTTTTTAATCTATCCCAGAATATGACATGAATATATTATGCTGGTTAAAAATACACATACAAAGTGATACAATGACTATCTAAAACTACACCCAAACAAGCTGAATACCACATCTTTAGTAACTAGAGAGAAAGGGTGCCTGTCTGATGTGAATACATACTTTGCATGTATATTCTCTCCTTTTCAGTTATTATTTTCAAAATATGTTTTTAAAAGCCTTGTTTATTCTAGTCAGTGAAAGAAATGGTGGTACAGAGGAAAAGATATGAATCATTTCGGTTTTAAGGGAAAAGTAGTAATACATTGCATTATAAAATATCGAAAAATTAAGCTCACCTTGAGGAGAAAAAATTCAACCCATATAATTACTATAAATGAAGACAGAAAAGTACCTCAGTGAGAACCTATGTACAGAAAATATATAATCTGATAAAAACTGTGTAAAGGATTGTTTGTCCCATGAGCTCTCAATAAATACTGATAGACAGCCATCTGAAATTAAATTTCATTCTCCACTTCCATTCTGATGCCTTCTTCCTCCTATGGTGTTTAATTGAAATCATGCAAACACAGCAAGTGAGACTTTAAACAGACTTTATGCTTCTGCCCCATGTGGGATGAATACACCACTCTCTATCGCAGCTGGTCTAGAATACTGCCATCCATACAGATGGGGGAGGGTGCATTTTGTTTTATTTTATTTTATTTTATTTTATTAATTTATTTGTTCACTTTACATCCCAATCACAGCCCCTCCCTCATCTCCTCCCACCTTCACAAACCCCTCCCCCATTGCTCATTCTCCTCCTCAGAGAAGGGGAAACACCCTGCCACATGGGTACCAACCTGCCCATGGCACATCGAGTTACAGCAGGATTAAGTGCATCCTCTCCCACTGAGCCCAGACAAGGCAGTCCCAGTTAGGGGAAGGGGGTACAATGGCAGGTAACAGAGTCAGAGACAGCCACAGCTCTAATCATTAAGGGACTCACATGAAGATCAAACTGCACATCAGCTACAAATGTGTAGGGGGCCTAGGTCATAGGAGGGACCGGACCCCATAATGATTCTCTGCTCTGCTTGTAGACAGGAGCCTGGCATAACTGTCTTCTGATAGGCTCATGCAGCAACTGATGGAAATAAAAGCAGAGACCCACAGCCAAACACAGGTGGAGTTTGGAGTCTTTGGAAGGGTTGAGGGAGACAGAGGGGTCAAGGGCGCCACAAGAAATTAGCCCACAGAATCAACTAACCTGGGACCAGGAGGCTCACAGAGACTAAACCACTAACCAAAGAATGCTATTTTTAAAACTTACCTTTCCTGTTCTTTGGGAGAGATGATGCCTAAGGCTTTTAAGGTTCAGATTCGGGGAGTGAGGTAGGGTACAGGGTTTGCTCCAGTCCTGGATGATGTCTTCATGAGAAGTAGCAGAGAAGGCAACAGCCCTTCATGGAGCGATTTGCCCATCAGGATAAGCTTCATGTTCAGAGACCAGGAGTGACATCTGAGTTGACTGATGAAGTGCATATGGCAGGTTATCAGCAGTATGGATAGCAGAATAATTAGAATTAGGACCAGTCACCGACAGAAACAACGCAATCTTGTGTGCCAGTTACTCTTTCTAAAACAAATGAACTGCCAGTCCACACAGTGAATCCATGTGCGTTCCTTTACTTTGGCCATGACTATTTCCAATTTAGGCCTTTTAAAAAGATATCCTTTAAGGTAAATTGGCACAAAGAGAAACTCAGATGTGGAAAATCTAAGATTTGGAGCTAGACCAACTCAGGAGACTCTTCAGCTTCAAGGTACGACCTTGCTGTACCAAAACAAACAAAATGCTCTCTGAACTTACATTCTTTTGTCTAAGAACTAGCCATAATATCTATAAGTCTGTCATGAGCACTAAATGAGATAATATATGAAGTATCCAGTACCAAATAGTTTCTCAATAAATCTGTTTCTTTCCCATTCAAGAGGGAACATTAAAACAACCTAGGAGATACAAACATGTGCTCAAACCCACCATGTTTCTCCATTAGAGACTTACTGAGTACAGCATTCCCTCTCCTATTATCTCACAGTGAGATAGTCAGATTTGGTCCATGGATTCCAAAGCAATATTACCCGAAAGCCTAGGCTCTTTTGTAGACCTACTGTGTCAGAAATTCTTGTGGAAGAATCCATCAACCTGTGCTTCATCAAGCTTTCCAGTGAATTCTCATGTACATTAACACTGGTGAGTTCAGATACATCAGGTTAATAACAGGATCAGCCAGTACAATGCCTGTAGACCTCAGTAAATATTTTCTACTGAGTACAATCTCATACTTGTCTACACAGATCCATTTAATGTTGCTAATACTTTACTTCAACTGGCACCTACAGGATGATGTGCTTAAGTAAATCTTAGACTTCATAAAAACAGTCATCTCTGAAGTTCTCCTCACTAACAGACCCTGTGACAGGTTATATATTTTAAGTTTGGGGAATTAATAGAACCAACCACCAGGCTGAAGAAGTGACCTGGCTGGTAAACTGCCAGCTGTGCAGCATGAGAACCTAAGTTTGAAAATTTAACACCCATATAAAAGAACAAGACATGGAGGAGATACATGGAATCCCAGCATGGTGGGAGACCTAAAGATCAGAGCATCTTTAGGTCTTGATAGACATCTAGTCTACCCAATCAGAAAGCTCCAGATTCAGTGAGGGAGCTTGTAAGAAATAAAGAAATACAGAGGAGAGGAGAGGAGAGGAGAGGAGAGGAGAGGAGAGGAGAGGAGAGGAGAGGAGACAGGGAGTGAAAGGGATGGGAAAGAAGGACGATAAGAAGAAAGGGAGGGAAATAATGAGGGAGGGAAGGAGGGAAAGGAGGCAAAAAGAATAAAAGGAGGAGGCTGGTTTTGAAGACACCTGGCCTGCATATGCAGACACATATATACACAGAGGAACACACACACACACACACACACACACACACACACACACACACACACACACACACACACATGTCATCACCTTCCTATAAATTCAGTTCTTCCTTAGTACCACCACCTCTCTTTCCCCTCCTGATTTTTCCCAATTACGTTTGATAACTGAGTACCAGCAGCAATCACCAGGTAATTCTCTCAGCTATTGCAAAACCTCAGGCTCAGAGAACAATGACTTTTGCCAGCCACCCAGAGAATAATCTTCCTATTGTACATGAAACTGCAGCTAGAGGAGTTCAGGAGGCAGAGTTAGTCTGCAACTTCTGATTCTCAGTGCAAAGTAGAAGCAGACCCAGAAGAGTTTCAACCCCCTCTGTGTCCCCTCCCACCTTCTCTTTTACTGTCCTGCATTGAATGCTACCTTGCCAAGGATTTTGAAATGACTCATCAGCAGGTGTCTGTCAGGCTTGGGTTGACCACACATCTGCTCCTTCTTTCTACCTTTCCTTAAATGGAAGAAAAAAATAAAATACAGTCTTGAACTTGAAACACAGCCACTCATAAATGAACTCCTTTCAACAATGCCCAAGGAGAATCAGAAAACAAAACCAGTCTTTTCTCTCTTGTGTACAGCAGGGCCATCAAAGCATATGTATTGTTCTATCAAGGTCCAACACTTGCCAGAGTGATTGCTGGAACCTTCAGGGAAAAGTGATTGTGTTTATAATAAGAGAAAAATGGACTAATCAAAAGTCTAGCCCTCAGCTGTCAGCACCAGCATACAATATGTCAATTGGAATATGAGATAACTTTGACAAGAATACAATCTTGTTTGCTTTAGTCAGTCTTACTTGGAGCTACCTGATTTAAGCAATGGTTTTTCTTTGCAACAGATGAGTGCCACCCAACAAAATCAATAATAAAAGTTGTGGCATTGATTTTAGAATAAAATGGCTGTTTCAAAAGAAGGCAATCATATCTTCAGAGTTGACAGCCTGCTCAAGTCTCCGGAGAAATCAAACACAAAGGAGCATCCCCTTTGTGAAATATACATAACTTGCTTCAATCATCACTCCGTGGATTTTAGCCTATAAGATCACCAGAGCTCAAATTTTATTGACTCTGTCATAATTTGGCATAACTCTGCAAATGCTTGATAAAATCTGTTGTACTACCTACCTATGAATGTTTCTGTGTAGCATCCTTGCTCACCATGCCCTAAGCAAGCATGCAGACATGGCACCTGAGGTATATCAAAATTCCATTTCAAACACCTGCCTACTTCCCAGTGTGTGTGTTCTCTGATCATGTTCTATGATAAGGGGCAAAGCCCTATGAATTTGAGGTCACAGATTTCCCATGGTTCAGGCATACACAACACGGAATATGTGTTGGTCCACCAACTACTGAACGTGTTGTCTTAACATTCCTTTTCAATAGTGTTCCTCTTGGCACTTCTCTTCAGAGCTCGCTGACCCACTGGGCACCTGATTTTCCTGTGTTTTTGCATCTTTGCAGCACTCTGGGCTTTACGTGAAAGGGGGTGTTCCTTGAGTTTCTCTGCATATAAAAATATAAATGTGAGAAGGCTGACAGGCAGCTAGATGGCAGATGAGGAGGAAGACCCCACCATGAGTGAGCGCTTGTCACAGTCTGTTTCCTCATGCCCTCTGGCTCCCTAGCAGAGGCAGAGTCTGACCAGCTAGTGCCTTAGGGAATCCCCGCTAAGAATTCGGGGGCTACAAGGTGTTTTCCTCTTCAGTTTGAGGAGGAAAATGAAGAAATTGGAGGAGGAGCAGAAGGTGGCCAGGGGAAGAGAAAGAGACTTTTCTTGAAAGAATTGCACTGTATGATGTATGGGTTTGGGGATGACCAGAATCCTTACACAGAGTCAGTGGATATTCTCAAAGACCTTGCCATAGAGTTCATCACTGAAATGATGATTGGCAATGTCGATTGGAAAACAAAGTCGAGTGCAAGTTGAAGATATTGTCTTCCTAATTCGAAAGGATCCAAGGAAGTTTGCTAGAGGTAAAGACTTACTAACTATGAATGAAGAATTGACAGGGCTAGAAAAGCTTTCGACGAAGCCAACTATAGATCTTGACACCGTTCGTAATTCCCGAGATTTTGATATTTTCTGTGGAAACCATACATTGTAGTTGTTGTCTGCAGTAAGATGATAGCTAGGCATGCAATGGGAGATGTCTTTAACTTGAGCCTCTCATTGCTTGTCTTTATTTGACCGTATTTGAATTGCTTACTGGCTTTAATACCTCCTAAGTTAGAGTATTGCAAAACATGCAGTTCCATTCAAAAGCGGGGGGGAGCAGTATTTATTCTTCAGGTAGATGTGTGCATTCCAAGCTGTATATCATTGCTGCCTAGGATGCAATCTAAATGTCCATTTGATTTTACGAATGGTGTGGCCTGTGCTTGATGTAGCTCGTGTTTTTAGATGACAGTGGTGTGGGGGAGAAGCTATTAAAGATAATGAACTGGTTTGTGTTTTTGTAACAAACTAAAATTCTTGTCAGAATGTTTGTCTTAGTAGATCATTTGTTTTAATATTCTTTTCTAAAGAACACTTTTTTAAAAAAAAATAAACTAATATTTGCTAAGTGTTAGCAGACCTCGTCTTCTTTGATGACTGTAAAGCAAAAACAAACACCTTCAGTAGTAGGATGTCAAAGCTCAGAAAGCTGATGCCAGGGCAGGGGTTTCAGGTTGTGCTCTATTGACATAAATGTGAATGCTTTCATTGTGAGAATGTGTAGTTGATTGAACCAGTATGTGGCTGTGCAAACCATTTTCATAGTTCAGGATATGCAGACTTTGTGTGTAGTCCACTTACTGCATTAAATTATTCTTCTGGTTAGCTTATAATAAGGATAATTGCATTTTAAGGGATTATTGAATGTTACTCTGAAACTTACTGGTGCTTCTTAACATCTCTAAATCAGTACTTGGGGAAATACTACCTGTTTAATCTACTGATACAAGGAATAAAGAATGAGGAATTAAACACAAAAATATAAATGTACATTTATGTTTATTTTAGAAGTACAAGAGTGAATGAGATATTGAAGCCTAAGATATCTAGTGTGTGGGAAATATTCAGTAAGCATTAGCTCTTGTGATTCTTTATGCTAAGCTGCTCTTAGAAGCCTAGGCTACATAGTTCTATGCTTATGTCTTCATTTGAGCATTGAAAGGCTGACTTTGTTTTTTGGTATCTAAGAAAGAAAACAAAACATATCATTTTAATAAATATGAGTGTTTGTAGATTTACATAAATATACATCAATAAAATAAAGCTTTTCATTTTGAGCAAAAGTAAGCGTATAGATAAACATGCAGGAAATCCTTTTTTTAGATATGGTTCACAATGAATTAGAAATACTGTTAAAACTGTTCTTAGATCAGAGCAGGTTATGTTTATGATTATTTTAAATCTTAAATCAACTGAGAGCCCACAGGCCGAAAGTATTTTTATATTATATTAATTATTTTTATATGTATTGGTATTTTGCCTGTATGGATGTCTGTGTGAGGGCGTCGGAGCCCCTGCCACATGGGATCCTGGATCCTCTTGAAGAGCAGCCCCTGCTCGTAATTGTTGAATCATCTCTTCAACTCAAGCAGAAAGCAATTTTGAAAGGACTTTTCTGTATGGATTTTCTCATTGATGATGTGGTGTAAGCGTTGAAGTAGAAGATGCAGACACCCAGATGAGACATCTCAGAATACAGCTTAACACACTACTGGATTCCATGCTGCAGTGATTTGAATGAAAGTGGCCCCCACAGACTCATTTGTTTGAAATCTTGGTCCCAGTTGGTGGAACTGCTTGGGAAAGATTGGCAGATATAGCTTTATTGGAGGAGGTGTGTCACTGGGGTGGATTTTGATGTTTCAAAAGCCCATGCCAGACCCAGTTAGCTTTTTTTCTCCCTTGTGCTTCTGGAACAGAGTATGTAAGCTCACCGCTACTGCTGTGCCATGCATACTTGCTGCTATACTCCCCCCCCCCATGATGTTCACAGATTCTAACCATTTACAATCTTGAGCCCCCAATTAAATGCTTTGTTTTATAAATTGTCTTGGTCACAATGTTTTCTAATGGCAATAGAAAAGTAACTAAGACACATGCTAACATGAGACTTTGCCCAGTCCCAAGAAATCAGAACTTCCAGAAGAACTTGAATCTTACTTATAATATCTGTTAGAGTATACTTGTTTATGAGGATCTAGATGCATGTGTGTGCTTTTGTGGGTGAAGGTTTATACTGTGTATCTTCCTTAATCAGACCTTACCTTTTACATTGAAGCAAATGGCATACTTGAACCCAAAGCTCTCAGATTGGGCTAATCTATCTATTCAGCTTGCTCTAGGGGTCCTTTTCTCTGTCTCCTGGGATCTTCAAGTATAGATAAGCCATCATGCCTGTCCTGCATTTACGTGTGTACTGGAAATCTAAACAGCTTCTCCTATCTGCGCACGAAACATTTTAAAGTTGAGCCATTTCTTATACCCCCAAGTCTCAGATTTTACACATCCCTTTCCCAAGGTAATTTTGACATGCATTAACACATCAGAAACACACTGATTTTGTGTTTATATTTAACAATGAGTTGACAAATGTGCTTTTCAAAACTCCAGTGCCCTCAATGGACATTAAGCAGGTGCAAAGTTCTCTAGACCCAAGACAAAACCTAACAGCCCTGAGAGTAATTAGTGAAATAGAAAGCCATGTAGTCAATTATACATGAAGCCCAGTGTGAGAGGCACCATTTGGTTGATTATTTTAAAACTATACTTCTTTGGACTAGGAGGTGGTAATCTCAGCTCTCTGGAGGCAGAGGCAGTTGGATCACTGAGTTCAAGACCAGACTGGGCTACATAGAGGAACCCTGTCTTGAAAAACAAAACAAAACCATTGGACTGAGCACAGGGTCCCCAATGGAGGAGCTAGAAAAAGGACCCAAGGAGCTGAAGGGGTTTGCAGCCCCATAGGAGGAACAACAATATGAACCAACAAGTACCCCCAGAGCTCCCAACCAAAGAGCACACATGCAGGGACCCATGGCAGAGGATGGCCTTGTCAGGCATCAATTGGAGGAGAGGCCCTTGGTCCTGTGAAGGCTCAATGCTCCAGTGTAGGGGAATGCTAGGGAAGGGAAGCAGGAGTGGGAGGGCTGGTGAGTAGGGAAAGGGGGATGGGATAAGGAGTTTTCAGAGGGGAAATGAGGAAAGTGGATAACATTTGAAATATAAATAAAGAAAATATTTAATAATAAGAAAAACAAAACAAAACAAACAAACAACCTCCTAGACCTCTGTTTCTTAAAACAGTGTAGCAGCAAGGGAAATGGAGCACATGCCAGTTCAGCTGACGATACCCAGTGATTGAAAGCAGAATCATTTACCCAAAGGCTTTATCTACCCTGCCTGGTACAACTCAAGTGCTCAATAAGTGATGTTGAATTATTAAGTACAAAGAATGTTATTGTTAGCTTCAGTGGTAAGTACTGTTGCGAAGACCTGTGCCCAGCACTGCTGGGAAACACAAGCAGCAGATTTCCCAGAGGAGGTAAGACTTTCGTAACCCTTAAGGTAGGCAGCTACGAAAAAAAGAGCAATCCAGGCAGATCAATGTGTGCCCATGGACATAGGAGAGGCTTTATACAACTGAAGAATTCAAATGGTTGCCATCCCCCAGCCACAGTGACCAGGGCCCATGACTGTGACCACAGAGATCCTGCACCATGTCTTCACAGATGGAGAGGAAAAGACAGACACATAGCCTATGTGCCAAAGTCCTCCTTGAAAGTGCAGGGCCCTCAGAGCTGACCAAGCACAATAGAGGAAGAACAGAACAAAGAGAGCTTTGCAATTGCGTGATGGAGAGTCAGCATCCCATTGATGTTGACTTGAAAGTCTTTGAGTTGACTTGAAAATGAACCCACTTCACTCAAGAGTTTGGCAATTGAGGGTAAAGAAGCCTTTTGTGAAGGAGGATTCACTGGTCACTGGAGACAAGGACACAGAATATGGCATTAGGAGTGCAGAAGAACTCAGTTACCAAAGATGAGGCTGAAAGTAAAAATGGGGTCCTATATGTAGGAAGGGCTCAGAGAGAGAGAAACCCGTCCAGGATTTCTAGCTAAGTAATCAGGGTGGAGGTATGGAGGGACAGCTATGGGGAAGACATAGTTCTATCCACCTGAGCTCAGCTCTGAGTGGAGATTCTATCCAAAACCACATCTTATTTTATTGGGCTACTGAGATAAGCTTTGTGTTTTTGGACTGGGATGAGTTTTCTTGTCTCAGTCATTATATGTAGCCCTGTGTCCTGTTGCCTATCTTCTCTCTTAACTGAAAAAAAAAAATGAGCAGTAATAATCAATAATTTTTGGCATCATATTTTAGGAAAATAAATTCTCAAATTTATCAAGAGAAAAATATATGTTTACAGGTCACTTGTTTTGTGGTTTCCTGCTTGGCAGAATAATACCAGAGTTAGTATCTGAACTGGGTGAAAAATCACTGGAATACATTCCCTGACAAAGAATGACAGGTACCCATCAGCACAGAGTGTGAATCAACTATGATAAATGACTTAGTTGGGAGAATATTTCCCATTAATACAATTCATTACACACCTTTAAGTTAGTATTTGCTAGTGTCAGGGTGTCAAAGAACTTACAGGAAAGGACCTCTGTAACTCATTTAAGGGAGAGAAGCTTTGTATTAAGAGAGCAAAAAACATTATTTCTGGATCACACTTGTACACACCACACCAGGATGTCATATCCTTAACCTTTAGTCATTATTGTGTACTGACAGCTAAGCCCTGCCATCAAGATGGGCCTTCACCCTGTGTTATTTGTGTGTTGTTTCTTTCCACCAAGGAGATAGTTGATGCGGAAAGTACCAGTATTTATGAAGTTTACAAATGGATTTTCTTACTTTGTTGTGTGCGTCATGTTGATAGTATACCACCAGTTTCATCACCAGTGTCCTTTATTAAACCAAGTTGACTGATGTGTTCTCTACTGATTTCAGTCAGCCTGCTTAATGTTCAATGCAATTCAAAGAAATACCCCTCTTTTCCCCATGCACAAGATCAAACAAAAACACAAGTGAGTATAGTCACATCCAAAGCTGTGTCCCTAGGAAACTCCTTCTTCAATTTTATCTTCTCTCCTCTCTCATAGTTACAATTTTGCTATTGCTAGGTATTGGGGAAGGTTAGAACAAGTTTAATGGAAAATAGAAATGTTCAAAACAATCTAGCACCCTTATCTGTAGGAGTAAGTCTACATTAAATGCACATGCGATTAATGCCACACGTTCTCAGGATTCTCAAACTTCAACGTGCATCTGCGTCACACTGAATGACTTTGTTAAAACACAAATTGCTGGAAATTACCACCAAACACTCACATTGTCTGTGTCAAGCTCCCTCTCCGACTTCAATGCTTAGATACTCCATATGATGTTGATACTTTTGATCTAGAATCCATACACCAGGACCTTTTAACCTAGAAGCTACCATCTCTGTTTACATCAGTTAGCTGTGCTGGATGCTTTCCTCTTTCCTTCACAGAGTCGATGCTTCTTTATTTTTAAGGTGTAGGGAGAGCATGCATGTGTGTGCATGTGCACATTCCCTAGAATCCCAAAGATGACAGTAATTCCCTTGGAGCTAGAGTTACAGGCAGTTATGAGTTAATGTGGGTGTTGGAAATTGAGTGTGGGTCCTTTGCAAAAGCACTATGTACTATTAACTGCTGAACCATAACCATCCCCATAATCATTAAATTATTTTTAAGGCAGATCCTCAGTGTGTAACTCTGACTGCCCTGAAGCATTTTGTGAAAACAAGACTGTCCATAACGCTGCTTCTTGAGGTACAGTCTAAGCAATGTGTATACTGAACTCATCTAGATGCTACAAGCAGGCATTTGGACCCATGACGGAAGCATATTTCTAGGTCATACCCATGTACCTTCCAATACCGACTCTCCAACATTGCCTCCCCAACCACAGTGGAATCACTTGAAAAGCTTGAATAAAAACAGATTCCTAGGTTCTGACTGCAGGTTATGATTTTAATTGACTTGAACACCTACTCAATATAGATGTTTCAAGGCTCCCCAGATTCCTAAGTGCAGACAACACCCCCAAAGAATAGCCTATGAATAAACTCTTTGCAATTTCTTTTCCTTTATTATTACTGTTATTAATGCTTCAATATGTTCCTTGACAATTTCATACATGTATATAATACATTCTATTTACTCTCACCTCCTATTATGTACCAGAATCCTCATACCAATTTGCAGAAAGCTTTTAAGCAGGTAGGTAAATAACCCAAAATAGCTTCAGGAAGTTCCTTAACCAGGAAGATTAACAGCTCAAAATAGTTTCAGGAAGTTCCTGGAAATGACTAGGTTCCCTAGCCCCTTCCCTGCCAAAGTAAGCAAAAAAAGGTGAGAATCCCCCTCAGAAGGAAGGAAGCTAAGCTGCAAAGAAGACTCTGGGAGAAGCAAAGTTGCAACTAAGACTGATATCAGACCAACTGCTTGGCAGAGGTGGAGATGAACTCAGGCACCTGGAAAAGACATTCTCCAACCTGATGAGCTGCCTGAAGGCTGTGTGTGTAGTATTCCCCAGGTTCCCAGCTTTGTGAGATACTACCTATGCTGAAGTGGGCTTTCACGGTGCAACTCTCTTTGAGTGATTTTCTGCTCTTATAAGTAACTCTAACAAAACTCTTTGGTTCACCACGTTGGACTTTTGTGATATATGTACTTGGTCTGTTATGGGTTCCATGCTGAGTTGAATAGACATGTGTGTTGCATCTCCCCAGAAAATGCTTTGTCACATAATACATTCAACCTCTCTTGTCTCCTAACAATTCCTGTCATTACCCCCTCTTCCCTTCAAGGTCCTTCTTCTCACATTCACTTCTTGCTTTATCGCTGGTCCATTGATTCTAACCATCTGTGTGAAAACAAGTTTAGAACTATGTGTTGGGGCCTGAAGGGCTCACTCTTGAGTATACAACTGAAGGCAATTATTTTGGTGTTTTAAACAGGGCGTTTATACTACCCCTGTGAGGTTTATGGAATGTCACAGAAGTAGTATAAGAAGAGTGTCAGAGAAAATGGGAAATGCTATCTTCAAGGCAGAGCAACATACAAACACAATCTTACAGCAGCTAAAGTATCCTGCACTGGGAATGCATAAGACCTGTTAGTAGCCAGTCATGGACCAGGAAAGAGCTTATGGGGCCCTTCTTCTTTCTAATTAGCTAGTCCAAAATTTCGTTTTTTTAAACCATGTTTATTAAGAGAACTTGCAACTGGACCACCCATATCTAATGACTAGAGGCTGCCCTCATACATATAATTGCTGTATTGATATACAATTTGTATAGTATAAATTTGCCTATTTAATGTATAGCTTAGTGGTTTGTTATAATCACTGATTTGTGTATCTGTAGATACAATTAGGCCTACATTTCCATCATTTCGGAAAAAACTACAGAGCAAAGGGGATGCCTAGCATCCATTCCCTTCTGTGCCCCCCATGCGCTCTTAGCACCCAGAGCCTACTCTCGGCCTGTGCTTCATATAAATGAAATTATATAATATGTATGCTTTGGTTTCTTTCACTTAGCTTAATGTCTCCAAAGTTCATCTACAGTATTACATGTACCAGTTCTACACTTATTTTATCCAGTTTTACCTGTGGACATTTGGTTTCTGCTTTGAGGCTATTATGAATAATACCTCCATGAATGTCCATGAATATGTTCTAACTGAACATGTGCTTCTATTTCACTAAAAGTACAATTGTGTTAGATGATAGGATAAGTTTAACACCTCAACTGTGTTCTGAAGTGGTTAACACCATCATATATCCCTACCAGAAATAATGATTTCAGTTTTTCCACATCTTTATTAATACCTATTGCTTATTATCACCATTCTCATGCACATGAAGAGCTGTCTCGCCTAATTTTTAGTTGCATTTCCCTAATGGCTAATGATCGTGAGCACACTCGATATGTTTATCAGTCACTTACCTGTCTTCTCTGTATAAATGTCATGCGCTTTCTTTGGTGCTTTGTACATTGGGTGGGCTATTTAATTTTTATGATTGGATTATAAGAGCTCTTTTAAAATTCTGGTTGTAAATCCCTTTTTGGAAATAGGAATTGCAAATATTTTTGGCCCTGCTTTATTTGTAGCACAAAAACCTTTACTTCTGATCTAGCATAGCTAACCCGTTCTTTCTTTAGTTGCTTGTGAGTTTTGGCATCACATCTAAGAAGCTGTTGCTTAAGAAAATCACAAAGGTTTATGCTTTGTCTTCTTAAAAATTTATAATTTAGCTCTCTCATTTATCCTTTGATCTGTTAGAGTTGCTTTTTATGCATGATACAAAAAAGAGACCCAATTCATTTTTAGCATGTGGATCCGACATGCTAACAAATACTTCCAGCACTGTTTGTTAGAACGATTATTCTTTCTCCCCATTTGAATTGTCTTAGTGTCTTCATTCTTTCCAAAAAATGAAGAGCCATAAAAAGGCAAACTAGCAATATTTTCCTCATATTAAAAGATTTGCTGAGAATTAATTAGGTAGGTTGCTATGTGTACTGGATACTCTTCATGTCCTACAGCAATTAAAGAGCCTAATTTAGCATCAGTTGGTCCCTGGTTAAATACTTCCTACATGTTGGATTCTAGGAAAGAAAAACAAATTGACTGTAATTTATATCTACTCTACCTATCTAGGAAGACAGAGGAACAAACAGTAAATCCTGGCATACGTGCTGCTGGAGATGATTGTGGGCCAAAATGGAAGCATAGAACTGGGAGGGCTTATCTCTGAAGTGGAAGCCAACCTTAGTCCTGGAGAGAAGGGAACTCAGAGAAAGGCAAGGCAAGGCAGGGAGTTCACTAAAACTAGAGCCCTTGTGAATGTGGGGAAGAGAGCATTTGGTGGAAGATGAAAGCAAATCAGCTTGGAAGGATCCAGCACACCTGCCTCTGGATTGGGCCACATTCTGCTGTCAAAAACATTAGACATAGCTGCACATTGAAGGACATTAGACATAACTAGTTCCCTGAATGTCTGGAGGTTCTCAAGCCTCGATTTGAATTTTCGCTTTGACACAGTGTGCTTCCAGGGTTGGCACCACTGACCACAAATTCTAGGCTGCTTTCTCCTCATGAAAACATAACTTAGGTGCTTACACTACTCCTTAAATAGGGAAATTTCCACCATGCAGATCTCAAGCACAGCCTGAGCGTCCTTCCTTACAAGTGCTGCTCTGGCCTGAGTAAAAGGGAAGCTGGAGAAAAGAGTAATTACCCATTAGGTAAAGGAATACCCTTACTTAATGCCAGCCAACTCTTGACCTGAGACATATTAGCTGTGCCAAGTATCCCTTAGAGACAGAGGAGAGCCCTTGAAACTCTGAGAGCACCAGGCTCCCAAACCCAGATATTGCTCACTCTTTCAGATGCAGCTGAAAAGCAGCTCTCCATCAGGTGTCATGAGACAACACAGAAAACTGTAAGGACCGTTCCCCAGCAGGGTCAGGACACATACCTACATGCCTACCTGTAAACCTCCCTACCTTCTCTACAATTTATGCCCCAAGCGATGCCAAAAGTGTATAGGGTTCTGTTTATTAAGATGGACCTCTCTTCTTGTGCTTAGTGAAAAGGGACTCTTTGGGGAATCATCTGCAGTATCCAACTGTAGCTCTGGGGGCGAAGACTTGAGTGCTGTTGTTTGTAATAGAGAGGAAAAACAATGTTCCTACACATTGAGGAAGTCCTGCTTGTTACTACTAAGGAAATGCCAGAAAGTTTAACACAGTGTGAATATAGCTGTGCTCTCTAAATGCTTGCCACTCTCACCAACTACTGACAAGTTTCCTTTTGAGCTGTTAGATCTGTGCTGGGTAAAATGGAGATGGTGGAACCTACCTTCTGAAGCCACTGTGAGGATTAGTAGGAGAATTCCTGTTAAGGGTTGGCTAAATAACATAAACTAGTGCTCCTTTAATGACTATTCTGAGAACTAGGGCTGTGGTTATTTCTCATTCTCACTATGGAAATCAATAGGGCTGCTGCATTACATAAATCAGTATAGCTAGGACCAAAGAATTAATAGGGGTGCTGTGTTAGATTAATCGGTGCAGCTAGGACTAAAGCAGAGAAAGGAAGAGGGATTTTCTTTCCTCATAGTTCCAAAGATCTCACGCCTCATTAGGCAGAACATCATGGTGGCTGATGTTTATAGGGCAGAAGATTCTTCACCACAAAGTTGGCAGTGTATTGAGAAAGGACGGGATTTGGGAACTAGGCTTAGAACTTCAAACTATGCCTCTGGTGACCTACTTACTCTAGCTAGGCCTTAGTTCCTAATGTGTTCAGATTCTCCCAAAATAGTGCCACCAGCTGGGGACCAAGAATTCAATACCTGAGCCTATGGGGACATTTCATATTCAAATGACAACAGATGCAACACACTGAAAATAGCCACAATGTTTTCTCTGTGTGTAAAAGCCTGAGAACTGAGTCCGGGCCACAGACACATGATTCTGTGCAGTCCCCTTAAGCAATGTGCTCTAAGTTCTGAGAACATTGTATTGCTCTTGTATTGGCCCAAATTATACCTTACGGACATTTTTAATGATGGGGATCTAGCTATGTTTGTTTATGATGATTTGTGTACTACTAAAGGGAAAAGCTTCTAGTTACTGGCAGAGAGATAGGACTGATCTAGCTTTAGCTAAAGTCATGGTTCTTCCAGAAAAATTGTGTGAGGCTGTAATTATTCCACGAGCAATGGACATTGGCTGTATAATTAAGGAAGAGATACATTAACCAAAATTTATGATGATGAACAAGACGATGATAAGCAATTAACCTTTGCAGTAGGTAACATCGGCAGGTACCCAAGCCTCTGTCACAGAACTGCTCAGGTGAAAAATCAGCCAGCTTTGCTGGGGTGCTTGCTTAAATATTAATTTCCTTGCCTGCAGAGAAAGCGACTCCCTCTCCTCATCTCTTTTCCTTTGAACTTCTGCTTTTGCCACATCAACATTCAAAACTGTATCTTAACAAAAGAATTGGTTTTCTAAAGAAGTTTATTTTTTTCATGAAGTCTCTAAATACAAACTAGTATCTAAATAGTATTTACAAAGTAGAAGAAAGCCTAGTGTTCGTGTATATTAATGAAGGGTGAGCTTGTGATGGAGAACTAACTGTATGTGTTGTGGTCAAGACTCAGTGACAGATAGCTCAGGCCAATGGAACCCTGAGACTGGGCACATGTGAGCAGAGGATTAGGAGGAGAGTCAGAAGCAGGGGGGACTAACCATGTTCAAAAGCAAATGGTTGAGGAATCTTACATTCAATAGAATATAATAAAAACAGAGGTTAGTCTTAAAGCTCATACTCTTTAGGAAGGTCCAAGGTCAGTTTGTGAGTATAAATCTACATTACAACATAAAATCATAAAGTTCCATGATGACCCAGAGAGCCCTAGTCTGGAAGACCAAATGGCAGGATTCAGAACTTCAGTCCCTAAGGGATTCAAGGAGAAAGCTAAGGCCACAGCTCCTGATGAAGCAGGCAAAACAACCATCAGGGAATCTAAAAACATACCCAATGACATGGGGTCAAGAATAAAGGAAGAGTCCAATACTGAGATCAAAAGGCAGAAAAGGCCATACTATTAGATGAGTGCTCCCTAGCCAGTAAGATACTTACAGGATCTAACCAGAGTCAGAATGAACTCAGATTTAGCTCGTATATAAGTGTCAGCCTTGAAACCAATGACATTTTGAACAATACATATTTTGTACTAAAGGGCTGTTCCATGCTTTCTGCAGTGTTTAGAAGCATGTCTAGCCTTTAGACATTAACCTCAAGTCATAAAAATTAAAAATGTCTCCAACCGCATTGTTAAATAGCCCTGGGAGGGAGGCAACATTTTCTTTGATTGAAACTAATAAGTAGTCACAGCTGCTCAAGATAAGTGGCTGCCAAGGTGAAGAGCCAGGGTGACCAGAGTACTCAGTACTTGCTGATGTTGATCACATTTGTCTTCCCACACTCCCTAGTTGAGCTTCCCAGAGCTTCCTTCTTGTTCTTAAGCATCAAATCCTTTCTGATTATGTTTGTCATTTTTCTGATTCCTTCTATAAGAATTCTATTAGAAAATATCCATGTCTACCCTAAAAATAGGTAGATGCCTGCACAGTTCCTACAGGATGATAGTTACAAAGACCTTTGCCTATATCCATTTACTGTAACTATGCAGGTGAAACATAATCTATTCCATAGAAGTGCCATGTCAAGTCCCAAGGTTTAAAGAATCCATAGTGAATGCCTCCCTTGGCTAAATGAATCTTTGATGCTGGTTTCTAGTCAGAGTCCATCTCTGGGATGACAGACAGGGCACTCTGAAATATTTGTTCTTGCTAGTTGGGCAGCAATGTGTGAAATGGCAAGGATGAAGGGGTCATTGGTAATCACCTGGATCCCTCTGTCTATTTGAATCTCACATGATCCCTTGTCATTTTTTTTCAATCAGCTATTAGTAGATGGAAATGTCATGTTGAGATTAAAGTGAGTTGATGTAGTGGCTCACACTTATATTCTGAGCACTGAGAAGTTGATGCAGGAAAATTGGCATGAGTTCAAGGCCAGTTGGGACCACAGAATAAATTTCAGGACAGCCTGGACTAGAGTAAGATCCTTCCTAAAATAATCACACATAGATACCCAGACACACATATATATACACATACAGACAGACAGACAAACAGACACACACACACACACACACACACAGAGAGAGAGAGAGAGAAACATACTCTTGCACTCACTTAGTACTCTGGAAGGGTACAACATAAAATTTTGACAGCACTCACATCCTTTCTGACTGGGGTGTGCTGGGTGGCATCCAATAGCATCTGTTATGTGAATTATTGATAGATGAGAGGCAAATGCTCAGGCTTGCAGAAGAGAACTTCATGAAAACTTACCTATCCTGCTTTCCATGGGCACATCTGAATAGTAGAGAAGAGCTCAGTAAGATTTCATATCTTCCCTGTGTGAGGAAAACAGGTTATTTTTAGAATGGCAGAAAGTATAATCTAATCTAATCATGATTTCAACATTGATAGATGGATCTCTGTAGGTTACACAGAGCTCTTCAGGAGAACATGGCTCATTTTAACCATAGGATTATTTGTTTTCTTTCCAGCCTATGTTAAGTCTAGAATATGGGGTTAAGTCTAGAATATGCCCATGGGATAGGGTAGGACAGGTTTCACTTGAGTTAGCTTTAGGGTACTAACAGAAATTAGGGACAGATCTAGTCTGTTTAAGACATTCTTAGCTGAATGGGAGTCCTATTGTTAAAGTAAAACATTGGATGTTAGGTAAAACATTTCAATTTACCAGGGGTTTTGAATGGATCAATTTTTATTTTTATTTTCCCAGGACTTATCTTTATTATTATTTGTATGCAAGGATTTTAAGATATTATAGAACTTTATTGTCAAAGCATATTATTATGCTAAATCATTTTATGGAATTATAAACTAGTTACTGATTCATGCCAAGATCTTGTAAAGCTATGAAAATTATTAAGAGAAGTGACGTTTGATCAAGTTTTAATAGCAGCCACAACAATGATAAAAATCAAAAGCTCTTTGCAAGCTAAAATCCCCATTTATTTATATTTCTCATTAGATTTATTATGATTCTATGAGGCTATTTATTGTTTCCATTGATTGTAAATAAGGAACCTGAAACACAAAAGGTTACCTGCCTGATGTCCTCGTGAGTCAGCCAACACTCAAGCTCAGGCAAAGTCTACTTCCATCATGATTATAGCATCCTATTTTTCTTATATAGGAGCCAAAAGAGTTATTTCTATACTTTCACTCTTATTTCACATTTATACCACCTCTGTCACTGTGGTTTTATATATTAATGCATATGCTTTATGCATACATAAATTAACTTAAAATTTTATGTATACAATTTTGTGTGTATATAAATATATAAATTCTTCTGATCTCAATATATAAATGTCCTCATATAAATTTCTATTTCCCTGGATTATGTTTGGAGATGTGTTTAGAGCAATATTGTACTACAGGAAAATATTGCAAGGATACATTCTTCATTCATCCAGGTGACAGTAGTTTGGAGAACTGCTTGAATTCACATTGTGGCTAAGGGTACCAACTCTCTACCAGGATCTAGAGGCAGAGAGCAACCTCACCAACTCAACCAAGGTCGTCTTTGGAAAGAGAAATTAATTAGCCAAATAAATTGTTTGCCCAAAGAAGAAACATGTAAGCTGCTAAAGTCAAGACAGGAGAGGAGCCAAGGAACAGAGAGGCTAGCACATCCACCACTATAGACACTTCTGAGTGACAACTCAAAGGTTCTTCATGTGCTTCCCTGCCTTCTGTCTTTGAAGCAAACAAGGGCCAGGAGAGCGACCTGTCCCCTGAAAGTCACCTTTCAAGACCTTCATTCCCTTCCTTGAAACAGAATCTTAAAACTCTATCCTCAACAGACTGGCCCCCAGTCAACATTTAGAGATGGGGATGGTTCTCCCTAAGGAGAAGGGCACAGATATTGTCAAAAGATTCTGGACTGCTTCTTAAAAGGAAGGAGGGCATAAGGAAGAAGAGGAGGAGGAAGAGGAGGAGGAGGAGGAGGAAGAGGAAGGGGAGGATTCGTTTTATTATTAGGAGTATGTGTACCCAACAATGGATTTCCTGGAGTTGAAGTTGGAATTGAAAACAGTTGTGAGCTGCCTCACACCAGTACTGAGAATTGAACTCACATACTTTTGCAAGAGCAGTTCTGTGACACTGGTCTTCTAACTGTCTGTGCAGGGTCTCTGAGGCAAGACCATCTGTGGCAGAGTATGGCCCAAGGCTGCCTATTTTGAGTATGTAAATGGAGATAACTCTTAGGATTCCTTAGAGTAGACAGTTTGACCTAAGAGGAACCCTGGCCTTCCCTTCAGTAACAAGATGAGTGCACATATTTTTTAAAAGCTGTTCTTTGTACTCCCTTTAAGTAAATATATAGATTTAAAAACAGAGACACGACTTGGCTTTGTGACTCACAGTAAACAAGGCTATGGCAACACCCCCTCAGCCCTGAAGCAAAAGCAAAGGATTATACCCTCCCCCATCTCTCAGCATCTTGTTAGTATGTAGGAAGGTTAAAACAAGTGCCTATGTGGATCAACTTTCCAAATTGATGTACAGGTAGGAAAAGCTAGGCTGGGAATATTTTGATTGACAGAAATCCCAGCCATCTGACTGTTTCCTGTGCTTTGAGCAGTGCATTATTCATCCTCTTGTCCTTATTTACATGTGTTTTCTTTGTGTGGGCTTTGGGCCCTCAAGAGGATGTTAGCAACTCCACTGAATATTTTTAGCCTTTATAAATGTAGCTCTCCTTATTCATAGCTTCTTGTATTTCTATGCCCTCCACTAACAAGTATCCTTTACAAACATCTGTGGGGTGGGTACTTGGGGGAATCTGGGGTAAAAATTCAACAGACCCAAATCCAGTTTTGTCAATTACTTTTTGATGATGACATCTATTGAGCAGAATCTGTTAGGGAGAGAGGAGAACTTAGCTAACCATGTAACCTGGAACTTAATTCTGTCTGGGTCTTCAACAGGAAAGTAAAAGAAGACTGGGTGACCTCTGAGATATTTTGAAGTTATGACAACCATGATTCATTGTTTATCAGTCTACAAAGGTTTTAAATGGAATAGACCTCAGAAGATAGACAGGAGATGCAGGGAACATCATATAGCCACAAAAGGAATCTATTTACTATCTTCATTACACCAAGGAATGTTGGTGTAATGAGTATTTTCAGGTTAGCGTTTGATGGTGTCCTCTGCCTTCCTCCATGCACAGCATGTTCTTAGACCCCAGAACCAAGAGCCTGCAGACAAAATCGCCAGTGCCATAGTAACATAAAGCTCTAAGACTGGTGAATGACATTGCATCTTCTGTTCCTTTGGCCCTTCGCATTGGCAGAGTGCTCCTGAGATGGTTCATCAAAGAGCTTCATGTGCACCTGGGAAATGAGAGGACAGGACACCCTAGTTGGCAGGCACAGGGTTGAAAAACTTTCTGGAAAGTCTTTGGACTTGGGATTGAACTGTGGTGAGCCAAGCCATCAGCCCCTGGGTCAAAAGGTCATTGTGCTTTCTTAGAAAAGTCACCTATATTTTGTGTCTCTAGTTCTTGGCTTGCAAAATCACCATCAGACACAGTAGTCTCTTGGCTACTTGTTACCATTGTGGAATTTGAAGGTGTTTATTGGTTGTTTGAAGAATTTCCAGAATCCTAGACCTTAAAAATAATAGGAAGTTAATGTGCAATATGACCATCTTCTTGCAAATCTTCTTTACACCTGTCTGTGTAATGCCACTAGACTTAGTGGTCACCAGAGAATAAGAGGACAACGTAATCTGCTACTTAAGATTTCAGTCTTAGTCATTAGGGAAATGCAAATCAAAACAACCCTGAGATTCCATCTCACACCAGTCAGAATGGCTAAAATCAAAAACACAGGAGACAGCAGTTGTTGGTGAGGATGTGGAGAAAGAGGAACACTCCTTCACTGCTGGTGGGATTGCAAGCTGGTACAACCACTCTGGAAAGCAGTCTGGTGGTTCCTCAGAAAACTGGGCATGACACTCCCGGAGGATCCTGCTACACCACTCCTGGGCATATACCCAGAGGCTTCCCCTGCATGCAATAAGGACACATGCTCCATAGCAGCCTTATTATAATAGCCAGAAGCTGGAAAGAACCCAGATGTCCCTCAACGGTGGAATGGATTCAGAAGATGTGGTATATTTACACAATGGAATACTACTCTGCAATTAAAAACAATGAATTCACGAAATTCCTAGGCAAATGGTCAGAACTGGAAAATATCCTTAGTGAGGTAACCCAATCACAAAAGAACACACATGATATGTAGTCACTGATAAGGGGATATTAACCCAGAATCTCGAAATACCCAAGACACAATTCACATATCAATAGATGTCCAAGAAGATGGAAGGAGAGACCCCTGGTCCTGGAAAGACTGGATGTAGGGGAATGCCAGGACAGAGAAGTGAGAGGGAATTGAATGGGGAACAGAGGGAGGGAAGGGGGCTTATGGGACATTCCGGGAGGGAGGAAATGGGAAAGGGGAAATCATTTGGAATGCAAATAAAAAAAAACTTAGAAA